>MJUU01005095.1:8396-35954 GCA_002080025.1 Modiolus philippinarum
AGTAAAGGACCTTCCATACATCATTCCTGTAAAGTTTGGTTCAATTTGCTTCAGTAGCTTCAGAGGAGATAGCAAATATATGCTTTTTTCCATAGGGTCCAATGTTAAATCTAAGTTCAGCGCTGGCGGCCATGTTTTTTGGCGGATCGGAAAAATTTCGGCAAACTTAGTAAAGGACCTTCCATACATCATTCCTGTAAAGTTTGGTTCAAATTGGTCCAGTGGTTTCTGAGGAGATAGCAAAAATGTGAAAAGTTTACGGACGGACGACGGACGACGGACGACGACGGACGCCAAGTGATGGCAAAAGCTCACATGGCCTTTAGGCCAGGTGAGCTAAAAAAAAACAACATTCGTATGGAAGGCCAGTTTAGTGGTCAGAGGTTCGACTCCTCTGGAATGTGAAAAAAGGAATGCTGTCTGCTGTAGACAAGAAAAGTACTATACATTTACATTACCCAAGGTTATTTTACACTATTTTGATTTAATCAGGACATACATTTGTATTATGCTCTAATATGCAATATAGGAGATGAGATGCACTGTAATATGATTTTAATTTTTTTTTTAGAATTTAAGGATTCATATTATTTGTTAAATGCATGTTACTAGAGGGGTAACGATTCATTGATGAATCGATTCTAACGATCCAAAGTGATGACGATTCCTGTATCCTACCGTTGGTCTGTAAACGTAATATCGAAATGTTTTGTACTACCGCATCCGATCCGATCTTTGTTTTATTGGCGCCAATATGCCAGAAGTTGTAAATGTTAACGAAATCTTCATTTTGAATGCTTCCACAGCTAATAAATTAATTAATTACTAATATTGTTACAATTATAACGGATACATGTCTCAAATATTAAAACAATTGTAAAATGCAAGTTATGGTCTTGATATCTGCTGAATTTATGTCATGAAAACAAAATTTAAAATACCACAATACATATCTTGATATCAGGGTTTCCTCTTCTGGCCAATTAAATTATCCAGATATTTTGATATCGTATTAACTCGTCAGAGGAAAGATTTCCCGTCATAAAATTCTTTTCATTGGCTCTCTACGTCATTTCTTTCTAAAATAGTTCCGTGTGGAGAGTACACAACGGTTTTGTGTATATCGGAGGTTGTTGAAAAAGTTGATGCGTTGATGCGTTATTTGAGCCAGTCGATCCGGAAAATCGTGATTTCGTATGAGAAATATTTTGAATGATGACTCAAAGGACGAACTTTAAGTTTTGACGAGGAAGACCTCGGGGAGAACAAACAAATCGCGCCGTTCGAGGAGACATGGATACATAGAATTTTGGACTCGGACTTTTGACAAGGAAAAGTCTTTAAAATTTGATGTTAATACAATCAAGTTTTGATTGACTTTTGATTGCTTATCGATAATTCATTTTTGATAAACTTGCGGCCGCGTGTGTTTGATTTGCACAAACAAGTACCACCAACCGATCCACAACAAAATAATTCGGATGTGTCTTATCCAATTTACAAATACTAGCAACCAATCAAAAATGGAATAAATTGGGCGTATCTATATATATTATGTTTCTATGAGTTAAAAGATATGACAAGGTCAATGCATTATAAAATTTATAATTTTTAATTTAAACTGCAAAATAAACCTACTAAAATCATGAACATATTGTAAAATAATGTTATTACCGGTATGTAAAATCCAGCTATGAATACCTATCCTATATTTCCAGGGATAATGATACAAATGCCGTCAAAATGAAACAAAAAAATCATTTATTCAGGGCACAATAACAAGACCTGAACATTAGAAGGATTTAACATTTGCTCAAACCCGATTTTAGTGATACAGGCAGTCCTAATATAAGATAAGAAGAAGAGTCGTACAGTATTTTTTTCAAAGTACATACGCAATGTAGCAAGTATTTTCCATGCGGTTTTGTTTTACCTGAAGTAAGTGATAAACAGAGGGCAAGTGGTGAGAAATGAATAACGGATACAACATTTATCTACGGAACCTATATGCTTATGTAAGATTAACAAGCGATCTTCCGCGTTTGGAATGAACAATAATGTGAATTCAGTTACTGCATATAGTCCATTATCTAACTGATGCCTCGTCAGTGGCTCGGGCTACAGAGCTGCCGGGAGTATACCCAGTTGGTGGATAGGGGAGTACGTACCCTGTCTATGCAGAGTAGTCATGTCTTAATACGGAAAGCCTGACCAAGAACCATTGTAGCCAAACTGTGATGAAAAACCCCACACTCCATGCAGTAAAAAGACCGTTTCTACACTGTTTAAATAAAACAGAGTCACTGGGACTCGTTTAAGACGGCCACATTTCCTGTCCCTTCCCATTTCTACTCTTTCCAGTGGCAATCATATCTCGTTGTTTCTTTGTTCTCTTACTTTTATTTTTAGAATTGTTTAACTTGTCCTGATATAGTTGGGACGGTTAACTCTAACTAGTCAAATAATCAAGCAAAAGACCCAAAAAGGGTGTCTACGCACCATCAAGGTTGAAGGATATAACAAATATTAAGGATCGAGTTGAAATGGATGACAAAAAATTTCATTCTGAGCTTAAGATTCTTCAGCAGGGATGGTCCTGCAAGGCAATGGGAGGCTTTGAAATAAAGAGGTGGCAACTTAAGATGCATTTGTGGAGTGGAATCAAAATCCCACATAAATCTCATATGTTGCTAAACGATAAAACACGACAATTTGGAGGACAGATGTTAATTTCGTAACAAAAGGATCAAAATGTGTGTAATTAAAACAGGAATATATGAATCTAGCACCGGTGAAAAGGTAAGATCAAGAAACCGTCTTTGATTCACTTTCGGCGCCGTCATGTTATCCTGACCATTCGCCATTACTTAGCAACTTACAATGACGTCATAGTATGCACGAGGCTGTCTCACATGGGGTGGTGTGAGACAAAAAACTCACACGGCTAAAAATAGGAACTGACCTATCTCAAAAGTGAGAAACACTAATCCCTTTCAAAAAATAAATTGATTGATTGATTGTTGTTTTACGCCAACTTCAGCAATATTTCAGCTATATTGTGGCGAGAACTGTTGGGTTTATTCAACAATTTTAATAAATACATAAAATATTAATATAAAACCATATAGCTTTATACAAGTAAAACAGATGTGTAAAATGTTAAAAAACATAATAGTAATTTTTGGTTTAACAATAACAATATTAGAAATTAGAAACTTGTTTAAAATTGATCCATTTAAATCTTACTAAATAAATTGATTGCTTTTAAAAAGTGAACGATTTTGTCGCCAGCGACGTTTGTAAATAGGTCTTTAAGACAATGAGCAGAATAAAAATCACGCCTGATATCGGCAACATCTACACATTCAATTAAAACATGTTGAATTGTATAAGGACAATTGCATGGAATACATTCAGGTCGATCATCACTGTTGAGGATAAAACTATGTGTTGTTCTAGTATGTCCAATACGACATCGGGTCAACACTACCTGTTCCCTACGGTTTTTACCACAGGAACCGACTTGTTTACCGACGTCTGACTGTATTCCATGCAGTTTATTATTTATTTGCAGATCCCATTTGGCCTGCCATAACTTTA
The DNA here is from genome assembly GCA_002080025.1 of Modiolus philippinarum. Lineage (NCBI taxonomy): Eukaryota > Metazoa > Mollusca > Bivalvia > Mytilida > Modiolidae > Modiolus > Modiolus philippinarum. Next base: position 11,997 of record MJUU01005095.1, read on the forward strand.
AAATGTATTTAACGATTAAAGGCTTCATGTCAGTGTACGGTACTGGACAATACGCCATCTCATCATCTAGTGCATCCTTGGCTTCCTGGTCAGCAACTGTGTTTCCATAGATCCCCACATGACTAGGGATCCAAACATAAATGACTTCTTTGCCTAATGCTACAAATGATTATTTTCAAAATAATTGGGTGTTTTGTTTTTCGACTTTCAATTGCCAATAGGCAAGAAAGTGAGTCGGAACAGATCATGAATTTATTTGATTGCGATAAAGCTACAAATTTAAGTGCTGAGTAAATAGCGTTAGCTTCAGCAGTAAAGATGGAGCTAGAGGATGGTAATCGGAGAGTTGCTGAACGATCTCCAAACACGGCTGCAGAAGCCACTCTGTCTCAAAAAATAAAAGTGACAACAAAAGTCCGAATCGATCAAAGGGGGACACCAGTAAGGAAAATCTGTATACATACGACAGAATCAGGGAAACACAATTCAACACAGAAAATTTTTGGCAAACCGTCATATTCCCGACTTGGAACGGGCATTTTATAAATAAAGTGATTGATTAAACCAGGTTTAATGAGCTTATATGACGACTAACTATGGCTTCTGTGTGCCCAGATTGTGTTAAATGTCAAAGCCATAATTTGAAAATTTACGGAAAGACGAAATGATAGAAGAATAAGAAAGCCATAACATTAATACTTTCTATCTCAAAACCAAATAAAGGCTCCAAGAGGAAATAAGTAGCCATTTTCATAGCACATGTAGACCACCCGCATTATTGCTTTCAAATCCACAGTTATCTATATCTCAACAAAGACTACACCAATATCGACTACTTCGACTACAATATTCCAAATTTTTACCAAAGAATGTACCACTCAGCAGTTTAGAAAAAAAGTAGACGCATTGAAAGAATGGCCATGATAGAACGAAATCAGATCGATTGATTGATTGATTAGTTAGAGTTTAACGTCCAATGAGCAATATTTCAGCTATATCAGGACGAGAACAAGTTAATCAATTCAAAACAAATTGTAAGTAAAAGAAGAAAGAAATAAAGGTGGAAGGGACAACCGGGGCAACGACTTTTGATTGCCACTGGAAAAGGGGAGAAATGGGTAGGGGCAGGAAATTTAGCCTTCTATACGACACCCAGTGCGTCTGCTCTCTTTAGAGAAATATAGAAGGGGTCTTTATACTGCATGGAGCGTGGCGTTTCTCCACACAGTTTGGCTACAATGGTTCGCGGTCAGGCTTTCCGTATTATGACCTGACTACCCCGCAAAGACAGGGCATTCCCATATCCACCACCTGGGGACGCGCCCGGCAGCTCTGTAGCCAAAGCCCCTGAAAACCTATTCAGGTGCCGGGAAATCAGATCGAAATTAAACAGATGATGGCATTGATTTAAAAGCCACTAGATACAGCCTTTACTTCAACATTATTATTTTTCGTTTCAGACATTCCAGAAAAATACCAATTCAACATGTTTACACTCCAGTGAGAACAAGGTAAAACAACCAATACTGGACTGTCACCTTTATCCTGAATTGTTTGGACCAGACCACTTGTGACTTCAGTATTTTTTTAAAGGATGGTGAAAAGCTCTAGAAACTCGACAAAGAAAAAAAAAAGGTAAACATTCATCGGTATAATAGTATGATAGCTACCAAACTTAATGAACTGTCGTCCAGTGTGTCCATAGATTTAACGTGACGGTTTTTATTATCATTAATACTGTTTTTTTTAAACACTGTATCACAAATCAGTGATGTGACTTCTTTATCTGCGGCCTACGTGTATATTACTAAATGTTCTTATTCCATTTTTGCTTTTTTTATATACAAAACAGAAGAAAGAAAAGAATTAAAATGAAAACTAAATGCTTTAAGCACCTCAAAATCAACAAATATGAAAAAAATGCAATTAAGATAGAACAGGAATAGGTGTAGGAACCTGTGGAGACTGTTTGTAAAAAAAAAGGCACAACTCTAATTAGGGAATAAGGATATGGTGATCTCCGGGAGAGGACGTTTGTAACTGGTCAGCCTCTCTCAGACTGACCCTAACATTCACTGGAAGGTGCAAATCATGCCTAATGTCATCAAAGAGAATAAAATTGAACTGCTGAAGCTTTTGAAGTCCTTCAGTTTTGGGAAAAGTAGTGGAAAAAGCCTTGCACAAAGGCAGAAAAATTGCCTACTACAACACGACAATACACAATTTCACCAGATTCCATTTTCAGGGTCCTTTGTCCGAACGGTATATCTTTGATTATATAAGAGGATGTGATGAACTCTATAAGATGTTCAAGACATTATGAACTGAATGTGTACAGGACACAGACAAGCCAATACGCATTTCAGCAGCTATTTCTTTGCATCATAGTGCCTTCATGTTGTTAAACCAGGTATCAACTGAAAGATTGTTTTACGCCAACATCAGCAATAATTTAGTTAAATTGTGGCAATTATAATAACTATATAAAATATCAATATAAAACTATTAAAGCTTTTTATAAGTAAAACAAGGATGTAAAATATAAAAACATAATGGGAGAAATGTGAGCTTAACTGTACAATTATGAAGTTTAAGATAAATCCATTTAAATCTTACTAAATAAATTGATTGCTTTTAAAAATTGAACGATTTTTATCGCCAGCGACGTTTGTACATAGATCTTTCAGACAATCAGCAGAATAAAAATATCGGCAACATCTTCAGTTAAAACGTGTTGGATTGTATAAGCACAATTGCATGGAATCCATTCAGGTCTGTCATCACTGTTGAGATTAAAACTGTGTTCTGTTCTATTATGTCCAATACAACATCGGGTCAACACTTCAGTCAATTACAAATCTGAAGTTCTCACTAGATTTCATGATGCCTTTACATTGGCAAAAAACAATATTAATTTTCTCAACAAAAACAGAAGCCAAAAGAAAAGCTAAGGAACCAAAATTTTATGTTAGCACAGTTCAGTTTGACCGACTATTTTTCTGCAAGTTTACTGTTCTTCCGTTGTAAGAAAATAATGTTTTGTAATGCTCCTGATGCTTGAATACGATATTGGTTTAATTTGTTGATAAATTTTAAATGGTCTAATTTTACTCCTTTCGAATTTTGTCTTATGTTGAAACCGATATACACATTGTCTTCTTTCTCAAATTTCCAAGGTACAAATAAATTTCTATTTTTTCAATCATAACATTACTTCCAGCCTAAAGAAATCCATCTACATGACCGCATATATTGTCCTCAAGTGATTGCCATGCATAAGGGTAAACATAGCAGGGTCAAGTTCAGATTGTATACATCCTAAATAAGTTATTTCATCACTCAAATAGAACTGTCTAGCACCATCCTTCAGACCAAGTAGAATATTTCCATTATATGACCGGTAAAAAAGACTGATTTTCATTTTGGATGGTAATACATTCTACAGATGAAATCCCTGCTTCTTGATTGCTTAAATGACAGTAGACGGCAATAGGAAGAACAAACCAATTATATTTCTTGATTGTTGTACTTGTTGTATAAAAAATCGAGTTCATAAATCCCTATAATTCTACAATTTATCATCGAAACGATATAAATGTAAATATCAACCTAACCAAGAAGAACATTTGCAAACATCACTTGAACCTGCAAGAAACGTATTTCGTAGTATTGTGCAACTGAATTAACGACTTTATTCAATACTGTTTTGTTATTTAATACTGCAAGTTTTAACTGCAAAAATATTCATCATGTCTATGGACTTTGTGTCACCTTATGATAAATGTAAAGAATTTTTTTACAGCATAGACGGAACACATTCAAAATTGAAAGGAAAATTTGTGAATTGTGGCATCAATGAGAAACATAATTACAAAATGAGGATGATAGAAGTTGACCAAACTCCCCAATTGGTTTTAATAGCAACCTGAAACATAAATAAGGGGAATAACTGAGATATGATTATGGGGAGAAAGGCTCCCTTGGCATGAAAAGCTCATGGTATTTTATTTCAATTTAAAGTTAGTTTGCATGGAAAAAATACAAAAAAAAACTGCTGTTACATCAAAAACAGTAAATTACGTGTTTCAAGGGACAACCTCTATCAGCAGCATTAAACTCAAATATGCAAAGCCATAATCCAAAAGTTGTCCAAAAGAAGTGCTCATTAACAAAAATATCGAAATAGGAAGCCAAATCCAGTACCAAAGACATCTACCGAGTGCCATAAACGGAATGGAGCCTCGGTATTTTTAAATGGTTAGAATATTGATAAAAACAAATTTGTATCAAACGCATGGTCTGACTACTGGGCTGGTGAATACCCTCGGGGACCTCTGGTCCACGAGCAGTGGCATCGGCAATATGGTATAAGATACAAAAAATAGCGAAGTTGCATCAAAAACATTAAATTTCGTTATGCTGCACACGTGTTTCAAGGAGTAACCTCTCATCAGCAGTATTAAAATCAAATAATATGGAAAGCCATAATCAAAAAGTAGTCCGAAAAAAATCAGAAATAAATTTCAGATTTTTTTCTTTCTTTTTTTTTTTTACTTTTAATGAGTTTTACATCACTTTTCTTTTGTCGGGTATCCATATAAAGCAAAGGATTTTCCCTTGAGCAGTAGGATTGATTGATGGTTGTAGCCAGCTTCAGCAATATTTCAGCTATATCAGCTATATCGTGGCGAGAACGAACTGTTAAGTATATCAAACAATATAAAGACAGAAAGCTTAAAACAAGTCAAGAAAGTGTTTAAAATATTAAAATCATAATAGAAGAAATGTTAGTTTAACTGTTACAATTGACCAATAGGAAGCGAGTTGCTTAGTCACTGTGTTGCGTCATTTGCGTTTAAGCCAATCAATTCATAAGGTCAGGTTTAAACTAACCAATAAATGGATTATTGCATCCTTTTGTTATAATTCATGTGCGTCCCTTAATTTCATTCCAACATTTGCATTTGCACGTAAATAGCGGCATTTTCGAATTTCTACATGTTTTAAAATTTAAAAAAGCAGATTACTTACGGAAATATTGTCTAAATTTAAATCACGGACAATGAGGAAACAGAGAAACACGTCAGAATTTTTTTTAACATCCTAGATTGTATTTCTTAACAAATGAAGATTTTAAGATATATCACTCTGACACGATTTATTTGATGGAGAGTGCTCAATGTTTGTTTGAATGTAATATTGGACTGTTCAACATGTTGTCAAGTATGCATCTTTTGTGAGAACAATTTAGAAAAATATGGTGCATCTGTAGCCAATGGAATTCCCGAAGTAATTAAATTTAATTGAGCAGACAATACATGTTTCTTAAGTTTACGCATTAATCAAAATGACCGAAGACGACAATGAAGTGCGTTTTATTGACGACACTAATCGAGTGGAGTTGTGGGCAACAACGATTAAACTTGGCGACGCAAATGAATTCCTCGAGCACGGATTTGACTCGACGGAGGCAATAGCTCTAATAGAACAAAATAATATGGATGTTTTTAACATTCTGATTGGCCCGGGAAAAATTGTCACTGAGGGGCGTACAACAGACGTTTAAAGATGGTCGGGACAAAGATTCACACGAAGCAAAACAAAAAAAACAAAAAAACAAAAAAAACCAAAAAACAAAAATGAAAAAAAAAAAGAAATTCAACAAATCTGCGCTAATAAGGGAATCCCCAGCAAGTTCCAAAGCGAGGCCGGGAGGTAACCAGACGCGGGCAGAACGAAGATGGCACAGCGAAAGGACCGATGATACGTATGTAAATGAAATGATAAAATGATAATTAAGGGCTACGCGGAGAGCAGCATGTCGACCACTGAAATTTGAACAAATGCAATATAAAGTGAATGTGGACACAGTAAAGAGCTTGACACAGTAACTAGATTGACACAAATAAGGAGACTGGAACTGTAATTAGCTGGACACAAACTAGGAAAAAAACATCTAAATCCGATGAGAAATAAAGATTTTACATATTTGTGAAAATTGCAATTTGACCCCTTTGAAGCCTTACAGGTCAGAAACGGTAAGAGATGCGCAAAATCCGTTGCGATATTACTTAAAGCTTAAGACAGTAGGAATGTAAAGAAAAAAATCCCATCGAAATCCGATTAAAATTTTTTTTTTTATGTAACCTGCACATTTGCAATTTTGGACTCGTTTAGCCCCTCATAGCTCCGAAAGGAAACATGTTATCAAATATGAAATAGTTTAGTGCGATATTAATTTTTCATAAGAATCCATTAAAAAAGCTGCATCAAAATCGGACTAAAAATTAAAACAAAAAAAAATATTTTTGTGATCCGCCCCTTTTATCTCATCAACGGTACATGTGACGTGAAATCCGTTGACATACTACTGATTGGAAATTCACTCAGGAGCACACAGAAAGGAACCCCATCGAAATCTGATGAATAATAATAATTCTACAGCCAATTTTGTGAATGCACCTAATTTTACCCATTTTTAATAAGGGGAGGGGCCACAAAATCCAAAACCACTCAAAGTCTTTCTTTTGTAACAAGGAACATTGTGTTAAAATTTCATAAGGATTGATCGACTGGAACTTAAGTTATTGACCAAAAACAAGAGTGTCTACAGACGACGACGCGGACGACGACAACGACAGCGCCATACCATTATACGACCTCAAATTTTTTGCGGTCGTATAAAAAGTAATAAAAGGACAAATGTAATTAGCGGCACATAGGACACTAGTAATTTTGGAGGTCAAAAATGGACAAATCGCAGATACAGGAAAATTTAAAGTTGGCAAGATCCTCAGATATTTTTTAAGTCAAGTAACCATGATCATAATGTAATATTTTTTACATTGTTGACTGTTTCATTAATACTGTGTCAACAATGATAATAATTATTAAAAAAAAATAATTTCTGAGGCATCAATGGGAAAGTTAATTTTTAAATCTGGACCGACGAAACCGAAACGACAGAACCTGTCTTTGTGATCGATTGATGTTTTACGCCAACTTTAGCAATATTTCAGCTATATTGTGGTAATAACTGTTAAGTATACTGAACAGTGATAGAAGATATTTGATATCTGTAACCGTTTTTTACTTACTTGCCAATACAGTTATTTACCTCTTTGTGCTATCTTTAGTAACGACAGCCATGTTGATTGATTCTCAGACTAATCGAACACAATTTTGAATCTAGATACCCACGTTATGATTCAGGCCAAGTTTGATCGATGAAATTGCTCAGTGGTTTCAGAGGTTGATTTTTGAAAATGTTAACAATGGACAGGCGAACGCCAATAGATCGCAATTTTATGTCAGGTGAGCTAAAAATGTTGTTGTAAACACAAGCAACTTTCCAGTTTCATTTACATTAGAAAGCTATTGGAAAAAATTACATCGTTAAAATGTCCTAATTTGGGCTGCATTAACTTCTTTAAAAATTAACACATGTAATTCACAGTCTGTTTATTTTGTAAATTGATCAGCAAACATCCTTTTCCTGTATTAATTCTAATCAATTTTTAGAGTATTTTTAGCCCCAAGAGCTACGAAGTAGCGTTGGGCTTAAGCGGGTAGGAGAAGATAACTCTGTTTTTCACCTCTATTACTTACACAAGCGAATAGAATCATTACAATAGGTATCATCAAAATTTTAAAATTGTCAAAAAAAATTCCACACAGCAAATAAATATTTTGTCATGAAAACAAATACCCAACATCCAGTTATTTATAATGAGTGCATTTTACTCTACATTTTTGCAATGCTGTCCAAAGATAATGAAAATGTAAAAAAGTCGGATTTATTCCATGGGAGGTAATTTATAGCACAGATTTAGCAATTTTATTGATTTTTACCCACTTTCTTTTAAATTGAGAAAAAATGGGACGGTAGAATTTTCTAAAATTTTAATATATCTTACATATACTAGTTTTCTTTCTATTCTCTGTTTTTGGTGAAAATTAAACGACAGAATTTTTTACAAGAAGTGTTTAAATGTGATTACAATAGAGTAAAAATTTCAGCCTATATTATTCAGAACACCCATGTATTTCAGTTCAAATTAGTTAAAATTGCTATCATTATTGATGCTTACTTTCACACATGTCTAAACTACAGAATTTTGCATTTGAAATAATTTTTAAATCAAATTTAATTTAATTTGAGCCAATTTTATACACCACAATCAAGTCCTGAACAGACCAAATAATATGAGGAAACAGGGTATCTTTGATGGTCACTAGACATAAAACGGGACGGTAAAAATGGTTGAAAATTGATTAGTTTTGAGATCAACAGTACAGTGAACAACATTACTGTTTAGAAGGATAATAGATCCGCCAGCAGCTCGCTCATCCTCTGCCGCATTAGTGTTGTATAACGAATAGTTCTTTATATTAATAGTATCGCTTTTCTTTAAATGCGTTTCTTGAAGCAAAATGCCAAAGTAGAAAACGATTGAACAAGCAGAGTAATCTCAATTAAATTTATCTTCAGACCTCGACAATTCCATTGAATTATGGATTGATTGATTGATTGATTGTTTTACGCCAACTTCAGCAATATTTCATCTATATTATGGCGAGACATGATGGGTATATTGAACAAATTTAATAAAGACATAAAATATCTATATAAAACCATATAGCTTTATACAAGTAAAAAAAATTGTAAAATGTTAAAAACATAATAGAAGAAATTTGGGTTTAACAGTAACAATATTAGAAATAAGAAACTTATTTAAAATTGATCCATTTAAATCTAACAAAACAAATTAATTGCTTTTGAAAATTGAACGATTTTATCGCCAGCGACATTTGTAAATAGGTCTTTAAGACAATCAGCAGAATAAAAATCACGCCTGATATCGGCAACATCTATACATTCAATTAAAACATGTTGAATTGTATAAGGACAATTGTATGGAATACATTCAGGTCGATCACCACTGTTGAGAATAAAACTATGTGTTGTTCTAGTGTGTCCCATACGACATCGGGTCAACACTACCTGTTCCCTACGGGTTCTACCACAGGAACCGACCTGTTTACCGACGTCTGACTGTATTCCTTGCAGTTTATTAGCTCACCTGACCCGAAGGGTCATGTGAGCTATTGCCATCACTTGGCGTCCGTCGTCCGTCCGTCGTAAACTTTTTTCAAAAATCTTCACCTCTGAAACCGCTGAACAAATTTTCACCAAACTTGAATCATTATCAGGGTATCCTGTTTCAAAATTGTATCCGATGAGTCCGAGGACCAAACAATAAATCATTTATATATATTCATAAATATTTATAAATATCTATATCAGCATTAATTTATATCAATAAATACAGCTTTATTTATTGATACTTAAAAATGATTTATTGATATTAAGAAATGAATTATTGTTATTTACAAATGATTTATAGATATCTAAAATAGTGTACGATTTATAGATATTAATAAATCATTTATTAGTATCTAAAAATGATTTATTGATATCTATAATACAGTTCAAATCTCCATAATTCGATTTATTGATATCTATAATTCCAATCTCCATAATTCGTTTTATTGATATCTATAAACCAAATCTCCATAATTCGATTTATTGATATCTATAATTCAAATTTCCATAAATCGCCTTTGTGACCCAGATCATTTTAGTATTGGTAAAGTATATTATATAAAGAGTTCAGTTTACCAAGATTATTTTTTAATATCTATAATTCAATTCTTATGTCCATAAATCGCCTCGATGACATTGATCAGTAGTTACAATGTAAAACGTATACTGTATAAAGAGTTCAGTCGACCTCGACTTTTTAAATATCCATAAATCGCCTCAGTGACACTGATCATAGTATTGCATTTCTTTAAACGCGGAACTGACAATGATTTTGATAAAAAATACATTTAATATGTATTTTATTTTTGATTCATTACATTTAATTTTCTGTTTTTTGTTGTTTTTGTTTTTTTTTTTTTGTTTTTTTTTTTTTTTTTTTTTTTTTTTTTNNNNAGTGTGAGATGCATACTCGAGTGAAATGAATTAAAACTACTATTTGAAGAGTTCATCCACATCTGGGATTTATATAACAGTTATATTGGTCCCAGTCCACACGACAGGAGCGCACTGCTGAACTCATTCATTCACCCCAATCGTGTGCAGCGACATGATTGAAATACATGTTAATATATAGATTTTATTGATTATTATCCAAAATGGAAAAACAAATAAGTAAACTTAACTCGAAAATTCCTTATTTTGAATAAATGAATAGTTCCGGGTAATTGGCAATAAACCAGTTGCTTCAAAAATAAATAAGTTTTAATGCAATATAATTGCATTCATATTTATGCTAAAAGTAATCACATTTTCATTTTAATATAATAAATAGTATAATTTTCAGAAATTTAAATTGTTTTTGTCATTTTTCAAGCGAAGACTTTAAATTTACTTTTCCAATGATATTCATGCTAAAAAGACATTAAATTTTACCTTCGCAACATTAAAACTCCTTCGAATGGTTATAAAAAATTAAAATTTTCAACAACAAAAAAAATGAATTGATTTTGTAATTTTTAATAATTAAGTTTAAACCGAAGACTTTAAATCTACTTTTCTAGCCATATTCATGCTAAAAAGACATTGAATTTTAACTTCGCAACATAAAATTCCTTCGAAAGGTTATTATAAAGTTTAATTTAAAAAAAATTGAATTCTTTTAGTCATTTTTTATGATTAAGTTTCAACCGACGACTTAAAATCGACTTTTCCAATCATATTCATGCTACAAAGACATTAAATTTTAATTTCGCTACATATAAACTCCTTCGAAAGGTTATGAAAAAGTAAAATTTTCCAAAAAATGAATTGTTTTTGGTCATTTTTAATAATTAAGTTTAAACCGAAGACTTAAACTCTACTTTTACAACCATATTCATGCTAAAAAGACATTAAATTTTAACTTAGCAACATATAAACTCCTTCGAAATGTTTTTACAAAGTATAATTTTCAAAAAATTTGAATTTAAAATCTATTTTTCCAATCATATTCATGCTAAAAAGATATTAAAATTTAAGTTTGCAGCATATAAACTCCTTCGAACTGTTTAAAAAATTATTAATAAAATTTTCAAAAAAATTCAATTGTTTTGGTCATTTTTAATTATTAAGTTTAAACCGAAGACTTAAAATCTACTTTTCCAACCACATTTATACTCAAAAGACATTCAATTGTACTTTTGCAACATATAAACTCCTTCGAAATGTTATTGTAATGTATAATTTTCAAAAAACTTTAATTGTTTTGGTCATTTTTAATTATTAAGTTTAAACTGAAGACTTAAAATCTATTTTTCCAATCATATTAATGCTAAAAAGAAATTTAATATTGGGCTTTGCAATATATAAATGTTTCATAAAGCAATGTTATATCAGGCAGAGATAAAGGGAATAAAACAAGAATGGTTGTCACATTTCAGAATGCAAGAATAAAGTTAATATATTAAGTTCAATTCGCTTAAATTTATTTAAGTTAATCATTAAAGTTTTTTCTTTGAACTACGATTCTTTTTCTTTTAACAAGCATACCCAATATATGCTCAGTTACATATTTAGATAGTTTCTTAAATTATTCAAAGCACTCTTTAATAGTTAGCTAGATATTAAAACATATATTGAATTATTTGTCTTTAATGCGTTTAAAGTAATACAGGTAATGTTCAGTGTCGTGGAGGCGATTTATGTATATTTAAAAAGTCGAGGTCAATTGAACTCTTTATTTGATATACATTTTTACCTTGTGAGAACTGATCAGTGTCACAGAGACGATTTATGGATATTAGAATTTAATTATAAATATTAAAAAAATAATCGGAATCAGCTGAACTCTTCATTTAATATACAATAATTAATACGATTATTGATCAGTGTCACAGGGGCGATTGATGGAGATTTGAATTATAGATATCAATAAATTGAAGTATGGAGATTAGAATTATAGATATCAATAAATCGAATTATGGAGATTTGAATTATAGATATTAATAAATCGAATTATTGATATTTGAATTATAGATACTTAAAATGAATTATAGATATTTATAATTAGTGTCGAATTATAGATATCAATAATTGAGTTATAGATATTTTAAAAAATGAATTATAGATATTAATAATTCGCACTATTTGTTAATATCTATAAATGATTTATTGATATTTAAAAGAAATTTATAGATATCTATAAATCATTTATTGATATCTATAGTTCATTTATAGATATCAATAAATTGGGAATAAATTCCACAACGGCTTTCCATAAAGGTATGTATAGTGGGATTGATATATAATATATGTTTCTATGCATGTATATATGCATGTGTATATGTATGTGAGTATGTATGTATGTTTGGATGTATGTATGTGTGAACAAATGAATTTATGTGGATAGTACAGGTATTTACACACGCATTTGTATACACATATGTATATTTGTGATAAGACACATACTTCTCTACTAGAAAAATACATCTCCTTCTCTTTCCACATTTATGTATGTATGTATGTATGTATGTATGTATGTAAATATGTATGTATGTATGTATGTATGTATGCATATATATATGTATGAATGAATGTGTTTATGTTTCTCTGTATGTATGTATTTATGTGTATGCACATATATATATCATTGTATGTGAGTATATTTGCATATATGTATGTATAAATATATGCATATATGTATGTCTTCATATATGTATGTATGCGTGTATGTATGTATGTATTTATGTATGTATGTATGTATGTATTTATGTATGTATGTATGAATGCATGTACGTATGTATGTATGCAGGTATGTGTGTATGTATATTCGGATGTATCTATGTATGTATATTGGTATGTATATGTTTATGCTTCTCTGTATGTATGTATTAATGTATGAATATGTTTATGCTTCTCTGTATGTATGTATTAATGTATGTATACATGTATGTATTCATATATTTATGAATGTTAATGAGTGTGTTTCAATCTTTGTATGTATAAATGTATGCATGTATGTATGTATGTATGTATGTATGTCTTCATGTATGCATGTATTTATGTATGAACGTTTACATGAATGCATGTATGTATGTATGGACGTATGCATGTATGTATGTATGTATGTATGATTGTATGTATGCAGGTATCTACAGTCTTTGTATCAGTAGCCGTTACTTATTGACGGATTGTTGACTGATTGATTACGGATTTTTGACTGATTGATGACTGATTTTTTACTGATCGATGACGGATCCATGAATAACGGATGTGTATGTATTTTACGGATGTAAACGTATTTTACTAATCGCATCCGTCAATTACGTGTTGTATCAATCAGTAAATCACGTATGACGGATACGTAAATATTTGGAATTTTAAGGCAAAACGAATAAACATAATATTATTCTCGTGTGTTTCCACGTTGTTAGATACACCTTTTTCGAATATAAAGACAAATAAACGAATGCTGTATTTTGTTTCAATTCAAATCGTTTACATGTATTTGTGAATGAGATCTGGGTATCTAAACTGCATAATACAAGTCTGCGTTTTAGACTCGATCTTTCAAAATGAAAAAAAACAATATTTTTTTGCAAATATTTTGGATCATATTCTTTCCAAGGAGTTTTGCACAACATTATTTTAATGAATTTTAACATATTTAAGTCTTGAAACTTTAGATTTTTAATGTGCGGTTTAAGCTCTGTCTATAAAAATGACCAAAACAATTGAAATATTTCAAAAATTTTATTCATCATATCCTTTGAAGGAGTTTTATCTTTTGAGAAACACAATTTTAATGAATCTTAACAAATTAAAGGTTTGATACTTAGATGTAAGTCTGTGGTTTAAACTCTGTATATAAAAATGACCAAAACAATTGAAATTTTTTGAAAATCTTATTCATCATATCCTTTCAAAGGAGTTTTATCTTTTGCGAAACACAATTTAAATGAATTTAACATATTTAAGGCTTGAAAAGTTAGATTTTTAGGTTGCGGTTTAAACTCTATCTATAAAAATGATCAAAACAATTGAAATATCTTAAAAATTTTATTCATCATATCTTTTCGAAGGAGTTTTATCTTTTGCGAAACACAATTTTAATGAATTTTAACATATTCAAGGCTTGAAAAGTTAGATTTTTAGTGTTCAGTTTAAACTTTGTCTATAAAAATGACGAAAACAATTGAAATTTTCGGAAAATATTATTCATAATATCCTTTCGATGGAGTTTTATCTTTTGCAAAACACAATTTAAATGAATTTTAGCATATTTAAGGCTTGAAAAGTCAGATTTTAAGTTTGCGGTTTAAACTCAGTCTGTAGAAATGACCAAAATAATTTAAATTTTTATGAATTCTTAATGAATTTTAGCATACTTAAGGGTTGAAAAATCAGATTTTTAGTGTGCGGTTTAAACTCTGACTATAAAAACAGCCAAAACAATTGAAATATTTTAAAAATTTTATTCATCATATCCTTTTGAAGGAGTTTTATCTTTTTTGAAACATAATTTTAATGAATTTTAACATATTTAAGGCTTGGAAAGTTAGATTGTTAGTCTGGCATTTGAACTCTTTCTATTAAAATGACCAAAACAATTGAAAGTTTTCAAAATTTTATTCATAATATCCTTTCGAAGGAGTTTTATCTTTTGCGAAACACACCTTTAATGAATTTTAAAATTTTTAAAGCTTGAAAAGTTAGATTTAAGTCTGCGGTTTAAACTCAGTCTGTAAAAATTTTATTCATTATATTCTTTCGAAGGAGTTTCATCTTTTGCGAAACACAATTTTAATGAATTTTAACATATTTAAAGCTTGAAAAGATAGATTATTAGTCTGGTATTTAAACTCTGTCTATAAAAATGACCAAAACAATTTAAGTTTTTTTGAAAATTTTATTCATAATATCCTTTGGAAGGAGTTTTATATTTTGCGAAGCACAATTTTAATGAATTTAAGCAGTCTTTTAGGTTGACAATTCAGATTTTTGGTGTGCGGTTTAAACTCAATCTTAAAAAATGACCAAAATATTTAAAAAATTTTATTCATCATATCCTTTCGAAGGAGTTTTATCTTTTGTGAAACATAATTTTAATGAATTTTAACATATATAAGGCTTGAAAAGTTAGATTGTTAGTCTGGTATATAAACTCTATATGTGTATAAAAATGACCAAAACAATTTGAATTTTTTCAAAAAATTTATTCATTATCCTTTCGAAGGAGTTTTATATTTTGCGAAGCACAATTCTAATGAATCTTAGCATACTTAAGGCTTGACAAATTAGATTTTTAGTCTGTGGTTTAAACTCAGTCTGTAGAAATGACCAAAATAATTTAATTTTTTTGAAAATTCCATTCATCATCTCCTTTTGAAGGAGTTTTATATTTTGCAAAACACAATTTGAATGAATTTTAGCATATTCAAGGCTTGAAAAGTCAGATTTTAAGTTTGCGGTTTAAACTCAGTCTGTAGAAATGACCAAAATAATTTAAGTTTTTTTGAAAATTTTACTCATAATATCCTTTCGAAGGAGTTTTATCTTTTGCAAAACACACCCTTAATGAATTTTAACATTTTTAAGGTTTGAAAAGTTAAATTTTTAGTCTGCTGTTTAAACCCAGTCTGCAGAAATGACCAAAACAATTTAATTTTTTTGAAAATTTTTTTCATCATTTCCTTTCGAAGGAGTTTTATATTTTGCGAAGCACAATTTTAATGAATTTAAGCAAATTCATTTAGGTTGAAAATTCAGATATTTGGAAATATTTTAAAAATTTTATTCATCATATCCTTTCGAAGGAGTTTTATCTTTTGTGAAACATAATTTTAATGAATTTTTACATATATAAGGCTTGAAAAGTTAGATTGTTAGTCTGGTTTATAAACTCTGTCTTTAAAAATGACCAAAACAATTTGAATTTTTTCAAAAAAAATATTCATTATCCTTTCGAAGGAGTTTTATATTTTGCGAAACACAATTCTAATGAATCTTAGCATACTTAAGGCTTGAAAAATTTGATTTTTAGTCTGCGCTTTAAACTCAGTCTGTAGAAATGACCAAAATAATTTAAATTTTTTGAAAATTTTATTCATCATATCCTTTCGAAGGAGTTTTATATTTTGCAAAACATAAATTTAATGAATTTTAGCATATTCAAGGCTTGAAAAGTCAGATTTTAAGTTTCCGGTTTAAACTCAGTCTGTAGAAATGAGCAAAATAATTTAAATTTTTTTGAAAATACTATTCATGATATCCTTTCGAAGGAGTTTTATCTTTTGCGAAACACAATTTTAATCAATTTTTGCATACTTAAGGGTTGAAAAGTCAGATTTTAAGTGTGCAGTTTAATCTCTGACTATAAAAATAACCAAAACAATTGAAATATTTAAAAATTTTATTCATCTTATCCATTCGAAGGAGTTTTATTTTTTCCGAAACACAATTTTAATGGATTTTAACATATTTAAGGCTTGAAAAGATAGATTATTATTCTGGTATTTGAACTCTGTCTATAAAAATGACCAAAACAATTTAAGCTCTTTTGAAAATTTTATTCATAATATCCTTTGGAAGGAGTTTTATCTTTTGCGAAACACACCTTTAATAAATATTTACATTTTTTAGGTTTGAAAAATTAAATTTTTAGTGTGCCTTTTAAACCCAGTCTGTAGAAATGACCAAAACAATTAAAATTTTTTGAAAATATTATTCATCATATCCTTTTGAAGGAGTTTTATCTTTTGCGAAACACACCTTTAATGAATTTTAACATTTTTTAGGTTTGAAAAGTTCACTTTTTAGTCTGCATTTTAAACCCAGTCTGTAGAAATGACCAAAACAATTAATTTTTTTTGAAAATTTTATTCATCATATCCTTTTGATCTCTTTGGTTATTTGTTCTCTATCAGTTTTCAAACATCTTTGAGTTTATGGTCTTCCAAACGTTTAGATTTTATCTGCACTGATGAGACATAAGTTGTCGAAATGCGCATATGCAGAAAGTAAATTCACAGTGACTTCGGTATTTAGTTATTTGAAGGAGTTTTATATTTTGTGAAGCACAACTTTAATGAATTTAAGCAGTCTTTTAGGTTGAAAAATAAGATTTTTGGTGTGCGGTTTAAACTCAATCTTTAAAAATGAGCAAAACAATTCAGTTTTTAAAAACATTTACTTCATACAATCCTTTTAAAAGAGTTTTTCATTTTGTGAAACATAATTTTAATGAATTTTAGCATACTTAAGGGTTGAAATGTCAGATTTTTTGTGTGCGGTTTAAACTCTGTCTATAAAAATAACCAAAACAATTGAAATATTTTCCAAATTTTATTCATCATATCCTTTTGAAGGAGTTTTATCTGTTGCGAAACACAATTTTAATGAATTTTAACATATTTAAGGCTTGAAAAGATAGATTGTTAGTCTGGTATTTAAACTCTGTCTATAACAATGACCAAACCAATTGAAGGGTTTTGAAAATTTTATTCATAAGGAGTTTTATCTTTTGCGAAACACACCTTTAATGAATTTCAACATTTTTAAGGCTTGAAAAGTTAGATTTTGAGTCTGCGGTTTAAACTCAGTCTGTAGAAATGACCGAAACAATTTAAATTTTTTGAAAATTTTATTCATCATGTCCTTTTGAAGGAGTTTTATATTTTGCGAAGCACAATTTTAATCAATTTAAGCATACTGAAGGGTTGAAAAATTAAATTTTAGTCTGCAGTTGAAACTCGGTCTTTAAAAATGACCTAAACAATTTAGTTTTTTGAAAATTTTAATCATCATATTCCTGTCGAAGGAGTTTTATCTTTTCCAAAAACACAATTTTTATGAATTTTAAAATGTTTAAGGCTTGAAAAGTTAGATTGTTAGTGTGATATTTAAAATCTGTCTATCAAAATGACCAAAACAATTTGAATTTTTTCAAAAATTTTATTCATAATATCCTTTCGAAGGAGTTTTATCTTTTGCGAAACACACCTTTAATGAATTTTAAAATTTTTAAGGCTTGAAAAGTTAGATTTCAGTCTGCGGTTTAAACTCAGTCTGTAAAAATTTTATTTATTATATCCTTTCGAAGGAGTTTCATCTTTTGCGAAACACAATTTTAATGAATTTTAACATATTTAAAGCTTGAAAAGATAGATTATTAGCCTGGTATTTAAACTCTGTCTGTAAAAATGACCAAAACAATTTAAGTTTTTTTGAAAATTTTATTAATAGTATCCTTTGGAAGGAGTTTTATATTTTTGCGAAGCACAATTTTAATGAATTTAGCATTTTTTTAGGTTGAAAAATCAGATTTTTGGTGTGCGGTTTAAACTCAATCTTTAAAAATGACCAAAACAATTGAAATATTTTAAAAATTTTATTCATCATATCCTTTCGAAGGAGTTTTATCTTTTGTGAAACATATTTTTTATGAATTTTAACATATATAAGGCTTGAAAAGTTAGATTGTTAGTCTGGTATATAAACTCTGTCTATAAAAATGACCAAAACAAGTTGAATTGTTTCAAAAAATTTATTCATTATCCTTTCGAAGGAGTTTTATATTTTGCGAAACACAATTCTAATGAATCTTAGCATACTTAAGGCTTGAAAAGTTAAATTTTTAGTCTGCCTTTTAAACCCAGTCTGTAGAAATGACCAAAACAATTAAATTTTTTTGAAAATATTATTCATCATATCCTTTTGAAGGAGTTTTATCTTTTGCGAAAAACACCTTTAATGAATTTTAACATTTTTTAGGTTTGAAAAGTTAACTTTTTAGTCTGCCTTTTAAACTCAGTCTGTAGAAATGACCAAAACAATTAAATTTTTTTGAAAATTTTATTCATCATATCCTTTTGAAGGAGTTTTATATTTTGTGAAGCACAATTTTAATGAATTTAAGCAGTCTTTTAGGTTGAAAAATAAGATTTTTGGTGTGCGGTTTAAACTCAATCTTTAAAAATGAGCAAAACAATTTAGTTTTTAAAAACATTTACTTCATACAATCCTTTTGAAAGAGTTTTTTATTTTGTGAAACATAATTTTAATGAATTTTAGCACACTTAAGGGTTGAAATGTCAGATTTTTTGTGTGCGGTTTAAACTCTGTCTATAAAAATAACCAAAACAATTGAAATATTTTCCAAATTTTATTCATCATATCCTTTTGAAGGAGTTTTATCTGTTGCAAAACACAATTTTAATGAATTTTAACATATTTAAGGCTTGAAAAGATAGATTGTTAGTCTGGTATTTAAACTCTGTCTATAAAAATGACCAAACCAATTGAAGGTTTTTGAAAATTTTATTCATAAGGAGTTTTATCTTTTGCGAAACACACCTTTAATGAATTTCAACATTTTTAAGGCTTGAAAAGTTAGATTTTGAGTCTGCGGTTTAAACTCAGTCTGTAGAAATGACCAAAACAATTTAAATTTTTTGAAAATTTTATTCATCATATCCTTTTGAAGGAGCACAATTTTAATGAATTTAAGCATACTGAAGGGTTGAAAAATCAAATTTTTAGTCTGCAGTTGAAACTCGATCTTTAAAAATGACCTAAACAATTTAGTTTTTTAAAAATTTTATTCGTCATATTCCTGTCGAAGGAGTTTTATCTTTTTCAAAAACACAATTTTAATGAATTTTAACATATTTAAGGCTTGAAAAGTTAGATTGTTAGTCTGATATTTAAAATCTGTCCATAAAAATGACCAAAACAATTTGAATCTTTTGAAAATTTCATTCATAATATCCTTACGAAGGAGTTTTATCTTTTGCGAAACACACCTTTAATGGATTGTAACATTTTTAAAGCTTGAAAAGTTAGAATTTTAGTCTGCGGTTTAAACTCAGTCTGTAGAAATGACCAAAACAATTTAAATTTTTTGAAAATTTTATTCATCATATCCTTTCGAAGGAGTTTTATATTTTTGCGAAGCACAATTTCAATGAATTTAAGCATTCTTTTAGGTTGAAAAATCAGATTTTTGGTGTGCGTTTTAAACTCAATCTTGAAAAATGACCAAAACAATTTGAATTTTTTCAAAAAATTTATTCATCATATCCGTTCAAAGGAGTTTTATATTTTGCAAAGCACATTTTTTATGAATTTAAGCATACTTAAGGGCTGAAAAATCGGCCTTTGAAACTGCGGTTGAAACTCAATCTTTAAAAATGACTTAAACAATTTAGTTTTTTGAAAATTTTATGCATCATATTCCTGTCGAAGATTTTTTTATTTCATGAATCACAATTCAAATCAATTTTAGCATATTTAGTGTTTGAAAAGAAGGATTTCCCAGTCTTTCGTGTATCAATGCATCAAATCATTTGTTTTGTTTTTTGTTTTCATTTTATTTTTTCGCGCTTATTTGCATTCCTATTATTGTCTAAGAATTAACGTTTAACCAGTTATATAAATTATTTTAATATTGTTTTTAATTATCAAATTAAATTTGTCTATTTTCGACCATTGGTCAAATCAGATGTGGTTCCAAATTTTAATGCATTCGAACAAACCGTATTATCTACTGTGGATTTCCTACGTACAAGCAGAAACATCAAGTAAATATAATATTAACCTTAAAGTTCGGATTAAATATACGTAGGGTGTTATAATAATTTTTTATACGACCGCAAAAATTTTGCGGTCGTATCATGTTATGACGCAGTCGTCGGCGTCGGCGTCGGCGTCTGCGTCGGCGTCGGCGTCGGCGTCTGTGGCCAGCATAACTTTGTTTCTAGTGGACGGATCATCTTCAAATTTCAGTATGTGGTTTCTTGGCATAATGGCTATCCCGGGTTTTAATTTCGGGTTTATGGCCCCACCCGTTTTAGAAAAAGGGGCCAAAAAGGGGTAAAATTGGGTATTTTTGTGTCTGTGGACAGCATAACTTTGGTTCCAGTGAACAGATCATTTTCAAATTTTAATATGATGTTTCTTGGCACATGCTTTAGCCCGGGCTATAATTTTATGTTCCTGGCCCCGCCCGTTTTAGAAAAAGGGGCCAAAAGGGGTTAAATTGGTTGTTTTCACATATTTGACTGTATAATCTTTATTATTTATCGGATTTTGATGGGGTTTCTTTCAGTAAACTCCTTAGAAAATTTCCAATCTGGAGTATGCCAACGGATTTCACGTGGCATGTACCGTTCACGAGATAACTGGGGCCCAAAAGGGGCGAATTTCAAAAATTTCATTTTTTTATTTTTAGTCCGATTTTGATGCAATTTTTTCCAAAGGATTCCCAATGAAAAATTATCGTAGCAATCTACTATTAGATTTTTGGTAACTTGTTTCCTTGCCCAGCTATGAGGGGCCGAAGGGGGCCAAAATTGTAAATTTACAGATAACCAAAAAATTTTATTTTTCATCGGATTTCGATGGGATTTTTTTCTTTGGATTCCTCTTGATGTAAGCTTTCAGTAGTATGTCAACAGATTTGGCATAGCTGTTACCGTTTCTGAGCTATGAGGGGCTGAAAGGGGCCAAAATTGAAAAGTTACAGATAACCTAAAATTTTTATTTTTCATCGAATTTCTATGGGATTTTATTCTTTGATTCCTCTTTATGAAAGCTTTCAGTTATATGTCAGCGGATTTGGCGTAGCTCTTACCATTTTCGAGCTATGAGGGGCCGAAGGGGGCCAAAATCGTAAATTTACAGATAACCTAAAAAATTTATTTTTCGTCGTATTTCGATGGGATTTATTTCTTTGGATTCTACTTTATGTAAGCTTTCAGTAGTATGTCAACGGATTTGATGTAGCTCTTGCCATTCCCGAGCTATGAGGGGCCGAAGGGGACCAAAATCGTAAATTGACAGATTACCAAAAAATTTTATTTTTCATCGGATTTCGATGGGATTTTTTTCTTTGGATCCCTCTTGATATAAGCTTTCAGCATTATGTCAATGGATTGGGCGTAGCTCTTACCTTTTCTGAGCTATAGAGGGTCAAAGAGGAATCATAAGGAGTCATAAGGGCTAATTTTTATTTTCCCTAGTTTGTGTCCAGCTAATTACTTGGTCAATCTCCTTATTGCGTCCATCTAATTATTGTGTCAAGCTCTTTCCTATGTCCATACTCACTTTAAATAACACTTTTTCAAATTTCAGTGGACGACATGCTGCGGTCGTATCATGCTGTGCTCGGCGTAGCCCTTTATTTTTATATATTTCAATTCTAAATTCATTTTTGTGATGAAACGAAATTATCATTTCGCAAAATGTATTAACTTGAAAGATGACGTAAGGCTATCAATCAGTCATTTACGGATAGGAACGATCAATCATCCGTCAGTCAGGTAATTTACGTATTGTATCCGTCTAATATGTGAATTACTACTCCTATCCGTCAGATTTTGACGGATTGTTGACTGATCGATGACTGATCGTTGACGGCTGACGGATCGCTTAATGATCGCTCTTTTAGTAACGGCTACTGAAGCAAGGACTGTATATATGTAGGCATGCATCTATGCATGTATGTATGTATTTACATTTCCATGTATGTATGCATGTATGTATAAATGTATGCATGCATCTATGCATGTATTTATGTATATAGGTATGTATGTCTTTATATATGCATTAATTTATGTATGAACGTATGCATGTATGCATTTATGTATGTATGTATATAGGTATGTATGTATGTATATATGAATCTATGTTTGTATGTATGTATGTATGTATGTATCAATGTATGTATGTAAGTATGTATGTATGTATGTATGTATGCAAAGATATAAGTATTTACGTATTAATGCATGTATTTATTTGTGTTTTTGAAAATGTTTGTATGTATGTATATATGTCTGTATGTATGTATGTATAGATGTATGTGTGTATGTTTTTATGTCTTTATGTATGCATGTATTTACGAAAGAACATATGCATTTATGTATGTATATAAGTTTGCATATATGCGTGTATGTATGTATGTATGTTTTATGTATGTATGTATGTATGTATGTATGTATGTACGTATCCATGTATGTATCCATGTATGTATGTATTTATGTATGTATGTATGTATGTATGTATGCATGTATGTATGTATGTATGTATGTATTTATGCATATATGTATAAATGTATACATGCATCTATGCATGTATGTATGTATGTAGGTATGTATGTCTTATATATGCATGTATTTATGTATGAACGCATGCATGTATGCATTTATGTATGTATGTATGAATGTATGTATGTATGTAGTATGTATGTATGAATGTATGTATGTATGTATGTAAGTTTGCATATATGCGTGTATGTATGTATGTTTGTATGTATGTATGTATGAATATATGTATGTATGTATGCATGGATGTTTGCATAGATGTATGTACGAATGCTTGTGCATGTGTGCGTGCATGCGCCTGGATGCGTGCTTACGTGCATGCGTGTCTATGCTCTTTGCATGCATGTATGTATGCATATATGTATGTATATAGGTATGCATTTTGTGATGGACATATGACATGTATGTATGTATATATGCCTGTATATATGTATGTCTGTATCTATGTATGTATGTATGTATGTATGCATGTATATATTTATGTATGTATGTATGTATGCATGTATGTATGTATGAATATATGTATGCAAGTATCTACGTATGTATATATCTATGTATGTATGTATGTATGTATGTATATATGTATGTATGTATGTATGTATGTGAATGGGTATGTATTTTGAGATGGATATATGATGTGTGTGTATCCAGGCATGTGTGTATTTTATATTTTACGAAAGGATATGAAGTAAATGAACATAAGACCATAACAAAAATGTTCACTCCAATTGAAATAATTTCAATGAGCTGTATGAACATTTCGGAAAATAATTCCTCATCAGCAGCACTAGAACCAAAACATAGGAAATCCACAATATCAAAAAAAGAAAAAAA
>MJUU01005095.1:41104-51104 GCA_002080025.1 Modiolus philippinarum
TATGTATATTGGCATGTATGTATGTATGTATGTATGCATATGAATATATATGTAGGTATGTATTTTGGGATGAATATATGATTTATGTATGCATACAGGCATGTATGTATGTATGTGAGTATGTATGTATGTTTGTATGTATTTATGTGTGCAAAAATGCATTTATGTGGATAGTGCGGGTATTTACACACGCATTTGTATACATACACATGTATATTTGTGATAACACAAATGTATCTGTACTAGAACATATGCAACTCTTTCCACATGTGTGTATGTATATATTGATGTAAACATGTGTGTATATAAACATGTGTGTATGTATGAAAACATGTATGTATGCATGTGTGGATGTGTGTGTCTGTATCTCTCTATGCATGTATGTATGTAATTGTTTGTATATATGTATTTAGGAAGGTCGATTAGTAGGTAGGTAGGTAGGTATGTATATTTGCACGTATGTATGTGTGTATGTATATACGTATGTATGTATGTATGTATGTATGTATGTATGTATGTATGTATGCATACATGTATGTATGTATATAGGTAGGTAGGTAAATACATGTATGTATGTATGCATGTATGTATGTATGTATGTATGCATTTATGTCTGTCTGTATGTATGTATGTATGTATTTATGTACATATGTTGGGATGGATATATGTATGTATGTATGTATGTATGTATGGATGGATGGATGGATGTATATATGTATGTATGTATGTATGTATGTATGTATGTATGTACGTATGTGAATATATATGTAGGTATGTATTTTGGGATGAATATATGATTAATGTATGCATACAGGCATGTATGTATGTATGTATGTGAGTATGTATGTATGTTTGTATGTATGTATGTGTGAGCAAATGCATTTATGTGGATAGTGCGGGTATTTACACACGCATTTCTATAAATACACATGTATATTTGTGATAACACACATATATCTGTACTATAACATATGCAACTCCTTCCACATGTGTGTATGTATATATGGATGTAAGCATGTGTGTATGTAAACATGTGTGTATGTATGAAAACATGTATGTATGCATGTGTGGATGTATGTGTCTGTATCTCTGTATGCATGTATGTATGTATTTGTTTGTATATATGTATTTAGGTAGGTCGATTAGTAGGTAGGTAGGTATGTATATTTGCACGTATGCATGTGTGTATGCATATATGTATGTATGTCTGTATGTATGTATGTATATATGCATACATGTATGTATGTATATATGTAGGTAGGTAAATACATGTATGTATGTATGTATGTATGTATGTATGTATGTATGTATGAATGTATGCATTTTTATGTCTGTCTGTCTGTATGTATGTATGTATGAATGTATGCATATTTTGGGTGACATATGGTATGTATGTATATATGTATGTATGTATTTATGTATGTATGTTGGGATGTATATATGTATGTATGTATGTATGTATGGATGGATATATATATGCATGTATGTATATATGTATGTATGTATGTATGTATGTATGTATGTGAGTTTGTATTTATGTGTGTATGTATGTATTCATGTATGTATGTATGTATGTATGTATGTATGTATGTATGTATGGTATGTATGTATATATGTATGTATCTATGTATGTACGTACGTATGTAGGTATCTTTGTATCGTTGTATATATCCTTGTATAGATGGTGGTAAGTAGGAAGCTAGGTAGGTACGTAGGTAAGTGTATTTGCACGTATGTAGGTATGTATGTATGTATGTATGTATGTATGTACGTTTACATGTATGTATTTATGTATGTATGTATGTTTGTATGAATGTGTTTATGTATGTAACAATATATGTTTATATGTATGTATCTATGTATCTATGCATGTATATATGAATGTATCAATATAAGTGTGTATTTACAGACACATACATATAGGATGTTTGCACACATGCATTTTTTTGGATAATAGGAGTATTTTTATACACATGTGCATAAAAACAAATATATAATTCTGATATCACTCATCCCTGAAAGCTCATTTGGATCTGTTAGCACATCAATGTATGTTTGTATAAACGTACCTAGGTATGTATACATGCATGCATTTTTGTATGTATTTGTGCTTACCTACGGATGTGTGTGTCTATGTATGCATGTATGGATGTATTGTGTCCATGTATGTAGGTATGTAATGAAGATTTCTTTCTTTTGATGTGTGTGTATCTATGCGTGCAAGTGCCTATATAGGTAAAAAGGTATCTATGTACTGTGGAAGTACTTTTAATCGTGGACATCAATTTTCGTGGTTTCCATAAAAATTACTATTTCGTCGGCACATAAATTCGTGGTTTCGATTTCTATGTATTAAAGCCCAATGGGAAAAATGCATTTCGTTGGGAACTTAATTTCGTGGATTTAGCCAACCACGAAATCCACGAAAATTGGAACCCCACGAATAATTGTACTTTCACAGTATGTATTTTACGAAATGATATGGAGTAAATGAACATGAGACCATTACACATATGTTAACTCCAACTGCAATAATTTTAATGAGCTGTACGGCCATTTTATGTCTTTATTTATGTGTGTATGTATGACTAGATATTAAATGAATATATATTACATATATGATTTTGCTCCCCATTGGATCGTTGTCTCTTTGTCTCTCTCTCCCAGTTTCTTCTTTTTCTATGTATTTTATGTATGGAGGTGTCCTTGTATATATGTATGTATGTATGTTTGTATGTATGTATTTATATCTGTATGTTTGCACGTATGCATATATGTAAGTTTGTAGGTAGATAGATAGCTAGGTAGGTTAGTATGTATGTGTGTAAGTATGTTCGCATTTATGTATGTATGTTTGCATGTATGTATGTACGTATATATGTATGTATGTATGTATGTATGTTTGTATGTTTACATGTATGTATAAATGTTTGTTCATATGTATATAAGTATGTTTGTATATATATGTATGTATGTATGTTATATGTATGTTATATGTATGCATGTATGTATGTATGTATGTATCCAAGTTTGTGTGTATGTATGCATATGTGTAGATTTGTATGTATGTATGTGTGTTTGTTATGTGGAAGTATGTATGTATGTGTGTATGTATGCATATCTCTAGGTTTGTGTGTATATATGTATGTTTGTTATTTGTATGTATTTATGTATGTATGTATGTATGTATGTGTATAGGTATGTATGTATGTATGTATGTATGTATGTATGTATGTATTTATGTTTCTATGTATCTCTGTATGCATGTGTGTGTATGTATGTATGTGTTTATCTATGTATGTTTTTACATATCTTTGTATATATGTAGGTATGCATGTTTGTATATATCTTTGCATATATGTAGGTATGTAGGAAGCGAGGTAGGTACGTATATAGATATGTTTTGCACGTATGTTGGTTTGTATATATGCATGTATTTATGTAAGTATGCATGTTTGAATGTATGTATGTATATATGTATGTATGTATGTATGCATGTATGTATGTATGTATGTATATATGTATATATGTATGTATGTATGTTTGTATGTGTGTATGTTTATATATATGAATGCATTCATGCATGTATGTACGTATGGATCTATATTTGTATGTATGCTTGCATGTATGTATATTTGTTCGCATTTATGTACGTATGTATGTTTGTATCTATGTATGTTTTTATGTATGTATATATGAATGTACATACACTCATGCATACATTGCAGAACACCTTGTATACCTTTCCTGTTTTTTTGCTACTAAATGTTTGTGTTTGTTGCATTTGCTGACAATTATACGGTATACCTCATTGACTGCCAGGTCTGTGGTCTACGGTATGTGGGTGAAAGTGTCCAACCGTTCAACAAAAGAATGATTGGACACCGCAGTGACCTCACCAAAAAACCATTTCTTCCTGTCAGTCAACATTTCAAATTACCTGGGCATTCTTTGGAAGATTTTGCAAGATCAAACGTGACCATCATTGATCATGTGCGGGGTTGGAGCGATAAACAGAGACAATCGAGAAAAAGCTTCTGGATCAGAGAGTTAAGTGCATTACATCCGGATGGCATTAACAAGAAATCGTTGTAATTTGTTATTTATTCCGTTTATTTAAGTATTTATTTTTACAGTATTTGTTTATATATTTATTAAAGAAGTGGTGTTTGTACATATAGTGTTTAGCGGGGTTCATTTCCCGCCCCTACCCCTTTTCTTAAATGGTCATTCAATTATGTTTTGTCACAAGTCTGGTACAAAAATATCTTTGTGTATAATTGTAATATTGTGTAAAGATAAAATATCTTTGACGTTCGATGTACGTAAATAATTTTTTACGATCACTTATCGAGAGACGTTGAGAAAGCTAGTAGGTGTAGTGAAAATTTCGTCATTTGTACAATTTAGGTTTTTTAATTGCCTAAATTTCTCTATAATAATTTTAATTTGATGTTGTTGTGTATCACTTTAGACGTATATATTATCATTTTGTTTGCACAGTACCGTTAATTTTGTTTTCGATCCGAAATCCTATAGGTTTGTGCGTTGGCTATCTTTTCAGGCGTTTATATATATATATATATATATATACGTACCAACCTACCTACAAATCTACCTACTTACCTTCCTACCTACGAACCTACATATATACATCCATACGTACTTACGCGCAAACATGCATACATACATACATACATACATACATACAAACATACATATACGTATTTGCATGCATACTTACATACATATGTGCAAACATGCATACATAGACACATACATCCACAGTTATACACATAATACATCAATACATATTCACATACATACAAACTACATGCATGTATTTATTTTGTTTAGGGACGACTCCGACATATCGTTGGGTGTGGGGTTTGCTCACCGTTCATTGAAGATCTTTAAGGGACTTTGAGTTGTTATTATTCCTCTTTGGGTCGTTTTGTCTTTGACATATTCCCCGTTTCCCTTCGTTTTTCTATACCTACGTACGTATATGTGCAAACAGATGCAAATGTGCTTGCAGGGATAAGTGGGATATCAAATAAATAGTTATCTATGTATGTATGTATGTATGCGTGTATGTATGTATGTATGTATATATGTATGCATATATGTATGTATGTATGTATGTATGTATGTATGTAAGTATGTATACATGAATGTATGGATGTATGTATGTATGTATATTTGTATGTAGATATGCAAGGTTGTATGTATGTATATATATTTCTGTATGTCTCTCTGTATGTATGTATGTATGTATGTATGTGTGTATGTATGTATGTGTGTATGTATGTATAAATCTCTGTATGTATGTATGTATAATTCCACGTTTGTATGTATGTATACAAAATTCAGATAGAATAGAAAAACTTCAGTTAGAGGCTGTTAGAATTGAAACTGGATTACCAATATATACAAAAACTGAATATCTGTATTTAGAAACTGGTTGGGAAAGTTTGATTAGTAGACGCAAGCAAAGGAAATTGCGTTTATTTTACAATATTTTTCATAACAGGGCTCCAAGCTATCTATCTTATCTTATCCCTCCTACAATACAAAGTACAACTGTTTATCCTTTAAGAAATGGTAATGATTTAATTATCCCATTTTGTCGACTTTCTCTGACTGATTCGTTATTCGTTCCGTCTACTGTTAGAGACTGGAATAAACTTGACCTATCTCTCCGAAATTTAGATAACATTGCTAAATTCCGTACAGCCTTAAAAAGGAAATTTAATACTAGAGGCACTATCTCTCCGAAATATTACTTTTATGGTCCTAGAAAATTAAATGTGATTTTAACTCAGATTCGATCTCATGCTTCATTCTTAAATTTTGATTTGTGTAGAGTCAATATTATTGCTAATGCATCTTTTGCATGTGGTGCTCCTTGTGCGGATGCACATTATTTTTTATTTCAATGCAAACTGTATGATAATTCTCGTAATGAATTGTTATTATATCTAAGACAACTTTATGTTCCTATTTATTTACTGCTAGTGACATGTGGTAGCCCTCAATTAAGCTATGATGAGAATTGTGGTATCTTTAACCAGGTGTATAAGTTTATAAAGTCATCAAAGAGATTTTTCATTGTATAGTATAATGTACTTAAGAAGCGTCTGAATCAATCCATTCACTCATAAAACTGCTTATAAATAAGTTTTGATCTTTACTGTTTTGACTGTACTATGTAATACTTTTTTTTCTCTTTTTTGAAGTCTTACTTAAAACAAATGTATCTGTGCATGCTTTCTATATTTATATAACAATTCATATTGTTACTATATAAGGAGAAGACTTCATAGGTTGGAAAAACTTGTGCTTTATCCTTTTTATTGTGAGCAAATAAAATAATTATAAACTATGTATGTATGTACAGAGGTAGGTTGATAGGTGATAGGTAGGTAGATAGGAAGGATGGTTTTATATATGTTTGTATATATGTATGTATGTATGTATGTATGTATGTATGTATATATTTATGTATGTATGTATTTCTGTACGTATGTATGCATGTATGTGTATGTATGCATGTATGTATGCATGTATAAATAAATGTTTGTATGTATGTTTTATGTATGTATGTATGTATGTATGTATGTATGTATGTAAAAATTTATGTATATATAATATATGTGTGTCTGTTTGTATACATGTATATACGCGTCTATGTATCTCTGTATGCATGTGTGTATATGTATGTATGTATGTGTCCGTGTATATGTATGTATGTATGTATGTATGTATGTATGCATGTATGTATGTATTAATATATGTATGTATGTATATATGTATGCATGCATGCATATATGAATTTGTGTATGTGTACATGTATGTATGTATTCATGTATATAAGTATGTTTGTATGTATGTATGTATGTATGTATGTATATATGTATGCATGTATGTATGTTTGTATGCCTGCACGTCTGTATGTTTGCATGTATGCTTGTGTGTAGATATGTATGGTTTTATGTATTTATCATTGCACGTTTGTATGTATTTATTGACATAGATGGGTTGGTAGGTAGGTTGGTAGGTATGTAGGTAGATAAGCAGGATGGCTATTATATATGTATGTATATATCTATGAATAAATGTTTTTTTGTATGATATATGTATGTATGTATGTGTATATGTATGTATGTATGTATGTATCTAAACATTTATGTATGTATGTTATATTTATATATGTTTGTATGTATGCATGTATGTATGTATGTATGTATGTACGTATGTATGTGTCTATGTATCTCTGTATGTATGTCTGTATGCATGTGTGTATATGTATGTATGTATGTATGTATGTATGTATGTATGTATATATGTATTTATGTATGTATGTATATATGTATGTGTGTATGTATATATGTATGTTTGTATAAATGTAGGTATGTATATATATGTATGTATGCTTGCTTCTTTGCATATATGTATGTATATATGTAGGTTGGAAGGTAGGTAGGTAGGTAGATAGGTTGGTATATATGTAAGTATGTATGAATGTATGTATGTATGTATGTATGTATGTAGCGTTTTGCTATTTTAAGCTTTTTCCTAAAATCGATGGTCCTGACCAACATCAAAAACATTTTCTAAAGATAAAATACATCGACAAAGAAATAGACTTTATAAATAATGCTGGCATTCTAAATGATCATTCGGTTCAAGAAAAAATTCCTGTTTATTTCGAAAATACAGAACTTCCCATCATTTGTTACGTTTACAAGAAACCCAACCGGCAGTACGTCTTCAATTACAGTAAAGTTTGTAAAGATATAAACAGTAACAATTCTTTGCCTGATACATGAATTGCAACAATTCAAAATACGCTTATGCTTCTAGCTCCCATGTCATCACATCTTGCAGGACAAAGAGCTTATTAATTTCTTAAAGAAAGGTCCAAAATATAGGCCACCTTCTGAAATTAATTGGAAAGATTTTCGTAATACCATCCACGACTCACTTAAGACTTATTGGAAAAATTGGGTTAAACGTGAACACGTTGACAAAAAATCTTTGGATTATTTCTTTAATGCTTTTATGAAAATTGTTGATATACGAATTAAACAGTTTGAACAACATTTCCGCCATGACAACAAAAATAAACCCACCGTTTCTCGCCTCCAAATGAAACTTAAAGAATTTGGAAAGGAATTTGTTTTTGTCCCAGCTGATAAGGCTGCTAATAACATCATCATAGTTTGTCGTAAACATTATATAGAAGTACTCCAAAAAGAAATCACCAGTTCACATACTTTTCAATTAACCCAATTAACGGAAAGTGAAATTACAAACATACATTTTCTAACAGCCACATCTTTACAGGCTAAGCCTGATAGTAAAATAGTTCCAACTATGTACTGGGTTCCTAAACTCCACAAAACGCCATATAAATCTAGATTCATTTTGTCATCTAGTCGCTGTTCTACAACTAAAGTTTCTATAATAGTCACTAATACTTTGACTGCTATTAAAAACCTGGTTATAAATTTTTGTAACAAAGTATATGAAAACAGTGGTGTCAATCATTTTTGGAGTGTAAAAAATTCATTGGAAGTTCTCGATAAATGGAATGCCTATAATGCCCCTTTTGAATCCCTTGAAAGTTTTGATTTCTCTACCCTCTATACTACCTTACCAAATAATCTTATAAAAGAAAAATTCAGACGTCTTATTCAATGGGCATTTAAAAAATCCGATGGTGAATATACATTTCTTGTATATGTTCCAATTCCTTTAAAACACATTTTGGTAATACAAAACAAAATAATTCAACTAATTGGACTTGTTTTGATATGATTTCAGCACTTGAATTTTCACTTGACAATATATTCATTCGCTTCGGAAACTGTATTTCTCGCCAGATCATAGGAATTCCTATGGGTACCAATTGTGCATCATTTATAGCGGACCTCTTTTTGTACTGCTTCGAATCTCAGTTTATGACCAACATCAGCAAAGACCCATCTAAACAGCATTTAATTGAAAAGTTTAACAACACTTTCCGATATTTGGATGATATTTTAACTTTAAATAATGACGACTTCAATACGTATTATAAGGATATCTACCCTAAAGAACGTACTTTGAATAAAGCCAATTCTGATAATCATCATTGTCCGTATCATTTTTGATATAACGAATGGTAAATTAGATACTAAAATTTATGATAAAAGGGACGATTTTTCTTTTCCCATAGTTTATTATCCATTCCTGGATGGCGATGTTCCATTAGCGCCATCATATGGTGTTTACATATCTCAACTTGTTCGATTTGCTCGAGTATGTAATAACGTTTGGGATTTTAATGAACGGAATCTTTTCATAACTGAAAAACTATTACATCAGGGTTTTCGTTATCACAAACTAGTTTAAACCTTTACTAAATTTTGTCATGGATATAAAGACTTAGTTCATAAATATAATGCAACCTGTAAACATCTAATCAAGGCTGGTATTTCACATCCCTTATTTTACGGTAATGTTTAACATAAGAGTAAACAATACTTAAACTCGCCCAACAAACTTATAAAACCTTTAAATCGTCTAATTCATCAGGGTTATATTTCGGTATTGTCGTCAAGTCATTACATATGGCCTTCTTTGGTATTAACATTGATTTTTTGATATGGTCTTTGCATTTTAACTGTACACATTCTAAATTTCTAAGATCTGTATTGCATTGACACGGGTTATGTATTCCGGTATATATGTATGAAATCATTATCCTAAACTCCTCACAGGAAGGGATCTTGGTGGAAGCTGTATACTGGGGGTACATAACTTACTTTGTCAGTTGGTAATGGGTCTGGAGCTGGCATGTCAGTAAACTGCTAGTAGTCTCTTATGATTTCATGTTATGTCCGTATATTTAGTTCTTTCAGTTTCAATTTTCACAACTGACTCAGTCCTGTTGCCAACGGAATTTTACTGTTGTTACGATTGCTTTTTGATTTATCACTTCGGCTGTAGGGGG
>MJUU01005096.1:3078-17496 GCA_002080025.1 Modiolus philippinarum
GGAACTTTGGAAAATGGATCTCAATGTTTAGTCAAGGTGGTATATTTTGAGATGGATAATGAAAATATATACATGTATACGTATAACATTTTTTGAAATTATGGATTTCCTTTGTTTGGGTCCTAGTGCTGCTGATGAGGAATAAATTTCCGAAATTGCCATACAGCTCATTAAAATTATTGCAGTTGGAGTTAATATATGTGTTATGGTCTCATGTTCATTTACTCCATATCCTTTCGTAAAATACGTATCTCAACTGGTACGATTCGCACGCGTCTGTTCTACTCTTGACGACTTTAATGAACGTAACCTTACTTAACAAGGTTACAGATTTCATAGATTGATAAACACTTTTAAGAAGTTTTATAGATTATATGAACATTTGATATCTAAATATAATGCGACTCGCAAACAGCTTATTACGAAGGCATTTCTCACCCTCGTTTTTACGGAAATGTTGTTAAAAATGTCAAAAACTGATAAAAATCAAGAAAAACTCGGACGTGGCTAACATTCTTTACTTGATAAGGGGTATTGACCGGATATTCTTCATGATTCCGTTAAATTGGCTATGGCGTCTAATGACCTGAAGATTTTACAGTAATACTGGCCTCTCAGTGATACTGCCGATGTCTACTGAAATCCATGATGATTCTTTACCAAACCCTTCGGGAAGTTTTGAGTTTGATTTTAAAGTAAGTGAGAACCGAACCGTCAGTCTAAAACGAACAATCCAAGGACAATGGCAACTTCGGAAAAACAAAGAAACAAAGACATACCATGAGCATGGCTCAGTTAACGAATATCTTCTGCTTCAAAAACAAATGTATCTAAACTAGATATTTTTAAGAATCCATGAAAGCCAATGTTGCAAAAATGTTGAGGAGAGGATGTATATAGGTTTTGGCCTGCTATCCGATCCTATACATGTTATTCGAATGATATTGCTGCGTTCAAGGAAGTGGCAAAACTTTTATTGTAATGAAGTCAAGATTAACACCCCAAGCTTACACAATGTGTTAGATTCATCGATATCAAATGTCTACTTTGTAGATATATCAGACGTGAAAACCTGACAAATGTATACAATGTTGTCTTTGTACGACGGCAAGTCAACGAAAGGTTGAGAGCTTGGGGTGTAAATCTAAATTTCGGTAAGCTGAAAGTTTTGCCACTTGCTTGACCGCAGCAATAATGTTGCAAATACATGACGCCTTGAGTCCAAGAAAATGAAATTTACATCTACAATATTTGCAAAATTGAAGATTGAATTAGAAGAGGCTTTACGTTATAAGTGACGGAAAAGAAGCAATTTTGTATAAAGAAATAACATAATACTGAAGTTGCTTTTAATTTGGATTCCGCATATGCGCATTTCGACAAATATTGGAAGTCCATATACCGAAATTGATTTAATCAAAATTGAGACAACTTATTAAATGGTCTTTTAATTTTCTGGTCTGCAGTTCATTTGTTCTAGCACAAAGCAAGGATTCTTCTCTAATATTATATGCAATAATTATTGTTCCTGGACATGTGATGATATGATAAATGCACTCAATCTTTTTTTGGACAACATTTTTGTTCGTTTTGGCAACACTATTTATCAACAGGTCATATGTATTCCAATAGGTACAAATTATGCACCTCTCATTGCAGATCTTTTTCTATTCTGTTACGAAAGAGACTTCATGAAAAAACTTCAAAACAGAACCATACAAAACAGTGATAACCTTATTTCTTTCAATGATAACAGCAGGTATATTGATGATATCCTTACTATTGACAATCCCCAGTTTTTAGAATATGTGGACATTATTTACCCACAAGAACTGAAATTCAATTAAGCTAACAATGATTCCAAATACTGCCCTTTCTGGATCTAACTATCAGTATTAACGCTGGTAAAATAAAAGCTAAAATACATGATAAAAGGAGATTTTGATTTCACTATAACTAATTTCCCCTTTTTTACGGCGACTTCCATCAAGCTCCGTACATTTCTCAACTAGTACGATTCGCACGTGTTTGTTCTGCTCATGACGATTTTAATGAACGTAACCTTACTATCACAGCCACACTTTTACAACAGGGTTACAGATTTCATAAGTTGTTATATACCTTTAAGAAGTTTTATAACAGATATGAATATTTAATATCTAAATATGGCGTTACCCGCAAACAGCTTATTACTAAGGGCATTTCTAATCCTCGTTTTTACGGTTATGTTGTTAAAAAATGCCAGACACTGATTAAAAATCCAGAGAAGCTGGGGTGTAACTTACATTCTTAAAGTAATAGGGGATATTGAAAAGATACTCTGCTTGCATCTGTTAATTAGAATTAGCTTTGAGAAATCGTGACCTGAAAATTTTACATACATACTGGCCTCTCACTGATACTGCCGATGTCTACTGAAATATATGATGATTCTTGAC
This sequence comes from Modiolus philippinarum, assembly GCA_002080025.1. NCBI lineage: Eukaryota > Metazoa > Mollusca > Bivalvia > Mytilida > Modiolidae > Modiolus > Modiolus philippinarum. The sequence goes on from MJUU01005096.1 coordinate 5,517, forward strand.
CAAATCCTGCGGGAAGTTTTGAGTTTGATTTTTCTTCCGTAGTGCGACAGTGTTCTACCAGCAGACTAGGCTCCTTCAGCTAGCCGGCATATTAGCGGCGAGCATCCCTTTACCCATATTTCAAAATGACGTTTTATCATATTCTCTGCTTTCAAGATTGTGGTCATGGAGATAGTAGTCTACCTATATTGGGTTTTATTCGTATGTTTACTAAACTATAGGGAAACGGGACAGATAAAAGGGAGGTTTGGATACCCATAAACCGGTTAACCCTACCGCTGGTTTTTGCTAGTGCCGGTACCATGTCCGGCTGTCCCGAGTTCCTATCGTTGTTTACGTTTGTGTTTTGTCTTATTTGTGTTTTTCCTGTGTAGTTCCCTAGCAGACTGTGGCATGTAATTATAATTTTCAGCCATTGTACGTGTTTCCTGTTGCCCCTTTTATTTCATCTATACTTCATTGTTTGAGTTTCGGATTGAATTTCAAAACCATTATAGTTCTTAGAAGCCCGGGCATAATATAATTTCAGAATAAACGGCAAAATGTAACCTTGAACAACAACCTCCAATGGCCAGCAAAGGAAAAAGGATATAAGATTAGAGCTTTTTTGTACAATCAGCATAAATAGGAAAACAAGACCAATGAGAAAACAAAATTTTGAAATTATTCATCAATTCAAAATTGATTTTAAGGCACAAAATTAAAAAATGGTCAGACTTTTCCGTAAATAAAAGGATGACGGATAACGCGCAGACATTTCTAATAACGACCTTTACAAAGAACAAGTCTCTGAAGATACTTGATAAGCAAAGGAATTTCTAAGTCTTTAAATGATATACGACAAATATATCTCAATACATTAGAAATTAGGGAGATCAATCCCGGGGATCAATATGAATTATTGATTTACTTCTACGGAAATGAGTTGTTGATTATGGATCATTTCAGTACTTCAAATACTTTTTGGGATATTAACTTTGGGGATACAGAATATAAAGCGATATCATGGAGAATTGGGGAAGATTTTGAGTTAGTATAAAATTTTCCTAGTTTGGTCGTACTATATGTTTGGGATGAGACATTCGTATTTCAGGCAACTTTATTTGTCAACATGCAGTAAAGATCAATCAATACATATCACATCTGTCGTGTAGAAGAACACGAGTTGTTTCCCTTCCATGTAATTTGAGCATGTAAACATCAACAAAAACATTCCAGTCAGAGTAAGATGTTCTATTCATATTATTTCTATTTAAATTGGTATTCAACACACACTTTCAATATTACAATTCACGGTGAATGATAAAAAAGTCAAATAATTTTGAATTTTATTAATATTTTTATTGACCTATTTTGTATGTAATACGTACGTGTTGATCCAATTTCTGCAATAATACTAAAGGTTCAATGAAAATTTTACGTCAAAATGGGAAAATGGGGCATTACCAGTATAAAGCCTGCAAATGGGAATGAAACAGAAGGGGTTATTAATCAATCTTCGTCCATATATAAAATGTGATAAATATATTTCTTCCGCATTCTAAAATTAAGTAAACAAGATATTGTCAGGAAACATCTACAATGGTTGAAAAAATTACAATAACATGCCACAGTCTGCCAGAAAAAAAGTGCACAGAAAAAAAAAACAAAAATCAACGATTGGAACTTAGGAACGTCGGACTTCCAAAGTTAGCGGTAGGGTTAAATCGGTTTATCCGTACCCAAAACTCCTGTTTTGCTGTCCCGTTTCCAAGCCCAATACAGGTTGACTACTAACTCCATAAAGGAGTGAATGAGGACAAAAGATAATTTTGAAAGATGGGCCAAGGAATCTGCTCGCCGCTAATCTGCCTGCTATCTACCTCAAGGAGGCAACATTCTGCGGGTAAAACACTGTCGCATTGTAGAAAAAATAATAAACTCAAAACGTCAATAATTTGGATTTGGTAAAAAAAAATCATCATATATTTCAGTAGACATCGGCAGTGTAATTGAGAAGCCAGTATGTGCGAAAAATCTTTAGGTCAGTGGATCCATCCAAAAGCAAATTAAACGGACTCATGCTAAATGTCCCGTGGATATCTCCTAAAAAACGAGGAAAAGACATGCCCTCAGTAATAGCAGTTTGAGAGTAAAACCATATTCGGATATCAATTTGTCTTTTCCATAAAAGACTTCTATACCAAGACTTCTGCACTAAGTCGGGCTATCCCGAGTTCCTATCGTTATTTATGTTTGTCTCAGGTAGTTTTTGTGGCATGTGATTGTAATTTTCGGCCATTGTAGGTTCTGTAAAACTTATTAAATGTATTCAACAATTTATTAAATCTGTAACCCTGTTGTAAAAGTTTGGCTGTGAAAGTAAGGATACATTAATGTCGTCAAGAGGAGAATAAGCGCATGCGAGTCGTGCCACTTGAGGTATAAACTACCCGTAGTAGGATGGAGCTATAGAGGAACGTCGTCGTCAGGGAAAGGGAAATAATAGTGAAATCAAAATCATCCATTTTATCATAAGTTAAAGTTTTTATTTTTCCAGTCAGCTATGATAGTTAGATTCAGAAAAGGACAGTATTTGGAATCATTGTTAGCTTTATTAAATTTCATTTCTTGTGGGTACATGATGTCGACATAATCTAAAAGAATAGTAAGGATATTGTCAATATAACTGCTGTTATCATTGAATATAAGTTTAACTGTTTTGTTCGGTTCAGTTTGAAGTCTTATCATGAAACAGGAAATATCTGCAATGAGAGGTGCACATTTTCTCCCATTGGAAAACCAATGATCTGTTGATAAACAATGTTGCCAAAAACGAACAAAATTGTTTTCCAGCAAATTGGGTGTGAGTGCCTTAATTATATCATCACATTTCTAGGAACAATGTTTTTTTTTAAAGTTTTATTAGAGAAGAATCCTAGCTTTTTTGTAACACTAAATAATACGTAGACCAGAAAAGTTAAAAAGACAATTCAATAAGTTGTCCAAATTCTAATTAAATCACATTATGTGGAAGGGCTGTATAAAGTGTAGAAGAAATATAAATGTCGATGGATATAAAACTTAATACCAAACTTACTGTAAATTTAATTTCTGCATATGACCATTTCGACAACTTATGTCTCTTCAGTGCAGATGAAATCTAAACATTTGGAAGACCATAAAGTCACAGATGTTTAAAAGCTGATAGAGGACAAAATAACCAATAATATCTAAATAAAAAGTCAAAATCAGCTAAGGAAAGAGCTTTGTATGAGGGAGACACTCCTTAGTTTTTAAGAAAATTTACAAATATTTCAAATTTCCAACAAAAATCTTCATTCGGGCCAGCATTGAGGTACTGACTACTGGATTGGGGAATACCCTCGTGGACTAACAGTCCACCCAGCAGAGGCATCGTCCCAGTGATAATGAATAACTGAATACCGAACTTACAGTAAATTTAATTTCTGCATATGGCCATTTCGACAACTTATGTCTGTTCAGTGTAGATGAAATCTAAACATTTCGGTGCAAGACCATAAATTCAAAGATGTTTAAAAACTAATGGAAGACAAATAAGCAATAATATCTAAATGAAAAGTCAAAATCGGCTAAGTACACTGAGAGCTTCGCGTGAGGGAGATACTACTTAGTTTTAAACAAAATTTACGAAAATTTAGATATTGCAATTACCAACAAAAACCAGCTTTCGGGTCTTCGTATTGATTGTTATTTATCTAAACTTCAATAGCATATTTTACACTCTAAAGTTACATGTATTAACACAAGAGTTTTGATAAGCTTTTACAATATTTTTGAATAACTCTTTTATACAAGTAAGTGCACAGGTGACGTTGATGAATAAGTTATTGAAGAACAGTTACTCGATGCCGGAATAAAAAGATTTGTGTTGTGATTTGGTAGGCAAGGTGTAATGTTTGGGTGAAACTTGTGGCATTTCTGTATCCTTATAATCTTGTTTTGTAACGTTTTTCGTCATAATTGGTACATATGAAAGTGCGTACGTCGTCAAACGGATTCGAATGTAGCAAGCTGAAGACTAAAAATTGAAAATAAAAAACAATGTAACGCAAGCACAAAAGTGAGACAACAAATATACTTGACCAACAATTCTGAAGTTATTTCTTATAGTACCCTTATTTTAAAGGATTGAAATATTGTATATTGTTCTTTCTAAGTGTGTTAACCATGCAGACAATGTAGTTACTCCATATCCCTTCATTGCTTACTAATAAAGGCATATGTATTTCTTTTTAAATTTAGAGTTATAATGGCAACTGATACTTCATCGATGTGTGAACCGTGTTCTGAACGACACAAACAGCTGGAAGCTGTAAAGTGGTGTAGTGATTGTGAAGAGTCATTTTGTGTGGAATGTACAGCCTGTCACCTTTCAATGAAAGCAACAAAGAAGCACCATGTAGTCGATCTTCAAGTCGCTCACTCATATTGGTCATCTCCTTGCCTTGGATACAAAAACTGCGACCTTCATGATGGTGTGAGTTATGAATATTTTTGCAAGGATCACCAGGCTTTGTGTTGTCGTGAGTGTATGACATCTGAACTGCATAGACCCTGTCGGCAAATAGCAACAATTGACGCCGTCTCTAAGCACGTAAAAACAACTAAACAATTCAAGGATGTTGAAGATGAACTGGAACATATTTTGGAAACTTTGATACACATTACAACTGACAGACAGGAAAATGTGACAGACATTGCATCTCATGTTAAAGCTGCAAGAGAATCTGTTTTGAATTTGAAGACGCAGGTACTCAAGCGCTTGGAGGTCATTGAACAAACAGTTCTGGGGGATTTAGAGAAAATTCAAAAAGAAGCCATTGATAAGCTTAAAACTGAGAAAGAACAAACCGAGACTGAAAAGGAAGTTGTCAAAGTTTACAAAAATCAGGTTAATTTTATCAAAACCCACGGCTCCGATAGGCAGACCTTCTTGTTTACGCAGAAATTAAGTTCAACTTTACATGACCTACGAGACCAGCTGGTCAGTAAAATTGCAAGACTTGGAACTGTTTCGGTAAAACATGAAATTCCAAATGACACGCTGAACAAATTGTCATTGGGAACGGTCGTCGTGAAAGAAATTTCGTGTACTGAAAAATTCAAACTGCACGCTGAAGATTTTAAATTGTATCAAAACTTTGAATTATGCCGGAAAATTGACATGACAAGTATGGATAAGAAAGCATTCATCACTGGTATGGCCGTATCGGGCAACAACATATTTCTGTGTAATTGTGACTGGAATCACCATACACCAAGAGTTATAGTGTGCACTAAAAATGGAGAATTTATTTCTGAGATACAATTAAAAGGTGCACCATGGGATATAGCTGTTATTCCTGATGAAAACATAGGTGTTGTTGTCTTGCCAAACGTAAACGCAATCCAGTTTATAGATACGAAAAACTTGACCTCAGGGAAAGAAATTAAGTTGGTTGGTAACGATGAAAAACGAGGTGTAGCAGCGACAAAAGACCGGATTTTTGTTGGTGGGACAGATAAGTTGATTTATGTACTCAACCCTGGTGGTTCCTTGTTGTCAACGATATTCGTAAATGGAGAAAAATTCTGTTATCTATTGTCTGTTAGCAATGGTGATCTCGTTTACTCCGACTTTTCCAGTATTCACCGTATTAGACTTGATGGTACAGAAGTATATTCTTACAAATCCTCAGATCTTAGAAATCCAAAGAAGATTACAGCTGATCAGCTAGGAAACTTGTACATAGCGGGTAAAGATTCCCATAACATTTGCCGTTTGACTCCAGATGGAACTTTCCTTGACATGGTGTTACAAGAAGATGCAAGCATACACCATCCAAGAGTTGTGTATTTTGACGCACACAGCCACAAATTATTCGTTTCTAATCATAGCGGAAAAGAACTTTTGATATTCAATTGCACCTGATTTGATCACAACACTTTTAGCAACATATATTTATTAATTGCTTTTTAAAATGAAAATACAGTGAGACAATAAAGGAAGACTCTGCCCATGGATAAAAAAATCTACTGCCTCCATGACATCCCTGTCACTGGGCTTATTTCCAATTTGTACCTGTGTTTCAGCTTAAAATATAATAAGCGAGATATTTTTGTAACGTCCAATTTAATTGGTTAATATGACAAGCAAAGGGTGATTTTGTTTCTTCTTATTGATACATTTGCTTTTTATGCAGTAAATAATGGCGTATAATGTATGTACACAGTGTAATGCATTATATTGGAATTACAAGGATGCAATTTGGTTTTAATTAAAGGGGTATTTAGTTTTTCTTGTGTCCGTCATTCCCATATTTTCACATTTTTTATCAAACTCTGCTATGGCATATGATACAAATATTGAATATTTTCATCATTTCTTTTTTGGGAGACATTTTCAGACCTGTCATGGTACTAATTCTTGTTTACTAACTTCCTTAATAATTTCCAAATATATTGTGATCATGGGTTTCATCGATTGTTTCTTTGTGAAAATAACTGATACCCATCTAAAATTGTGTCAATAAATGACATTAAAAACTTTCCTGGATACCATAGGCTGTAATTTGCGAGCTTGTCACCGTTACTAGTCAAAAGTGGCACAGCCTCTATCTTAATGCCATCAATCAATCAAATTTTTAGTCCTCAAAACGGAATGAAGATTGTAAAAATGGGTTATTCTTTTTATAGTAGCATGGGTGTAAAATTAGTATTCACAGAATTCCTTTACTTTTTTTGTGACCCATACTGATTCAGTTTTTGTTGTACAATTGTTGGATAATAGTCTATAAATTCTCAAAAATCCTAATTTGCAGTTTGACCTGTCTATATTATAATAAAAGTCCTTTTAGGCAGTCTTAACTTTTCTTGATTTTCTCTTTTTTCACTTTTGGTTGAGAAATAGATTTTTTATCAAAAATTGTCGAACAACATCACTGTCAAATAGGGAATTTTTAAATTGAAAAATAGAAGACAGGCGACACACATTTACTGTTGATATTTGCCCATTCTTACTCTAAACTTGATGATTTTTCAACCTACACTGTTCCCAGCATAAACATGGAACTTTAAGGTAAAAAGATTTAGCAATACCTGCTAGAAACCTTTTTTAAGTCCACACCTGAGAGTTAAACATTAAAACCTTAATCATCGTTCATGCTAACGGGACTGTAACGAAAAGTTAATCTTACAGTAGAATAACACAGCCATTTATCGGGTTATCACCACCTAGAACTGGACATGACTGGAAGATGGGAATGAACAAATGTAAAAAAAAAAACAGTCATGCGAAATATATCTACAGTCTATGGTACTATATGTGGATATTTAGTTTCAGATGCTGTTTCAATAAACAACTTCATTTTTGAATGTCTAGGGAGCCTTTGATACGGTATGAACATTATCTACCCTATCTTAAAGGGGATTACTATTATATTATAGTGACTTTGAAGATGGTCACTCAAGGACTATTATATTGGATTTTAATTGAAAATATTCAAGAAGTTTCAGAGGAGATCTTTGAATACATATCCCATAGGATACTATGTCAAACTATGTTCCATGCTTGAAGCCAAATTTGCTGAGCTACAAAAAAATCACAAACTTTGAAAGGACTATTGTGACCAAGGTTGGTTCCAAATACTCAGTGGTTTCAGAGCATTTTCCATGTTGCACCATGTTCCTGTTAGGACCATCTTGGAAGATAGAAATAGCATACTTTGAATAGGACCACCCAGGGAGTATTATTGCCAAGTTTTGATTAAATTGGCCCATTGCTTTCAAAGAAGATCTTTGAATGACAATTTATCGATGGACTCGAAGTGATGACAAAAGCTAACGTTGATTTTAGCCAAATGAGCTAAAAAGAGTTGGTTAATAGTAAAAATCATAATTATCACGGAAGGACTATCGTGATAAAATTTAATCGAAATAGTTGAAGAGGTTTCAGAGATAGGAAACTATATACTTCCACTGGTGGCCATCATTGATGAAGTAGGAACATACAATTACAAACTTTGAAGGGAATCACCCAAGAACTACTATGATTAAATTTAATTGATATTGTTCTAGCGATTCAAGAGGAGATAACGGAACGCCTTTCCAGTGGGTCCTGTGTAAAATTTTGAAAACTATTTTGATAAAATTTAATTGAAATTATTTAGGCTGTTTTATAGGAGATGGGACCCTTTCAATTTATTTTCCAGAGTATCCATTATTAAATAACTGTGAATTACTCTTCCCGGCCGTTGGTGGCCATCTTTGATGATTTATGAACAACATAAAATAAGGTCACTCAAGGACTTTTGTGATAAATTTAATTGAAATAAGAGAAGATCTTTGAATGCAATTCCCACAGAGTCCTATGCTAAAATATGGTTGCTGGTGTAAGCAATCTTAGATGAAGTAGGAACATAAAAATCATAACTTTGAAGGGATCGCCTGAGGACATTTATGATAAATGAGCAATGAAGGAATGTGGAGTAAATGTACAAAGTCTCTACAAATACTTGGTAAAACAAAGCAATGGAACAACGCTTTTATTGTTGTTCTTCATCTAAAAGTCACCATGAGGCTTTGCTCATACCTCATATTAAGTTCAAGACGACTGCTAGCACCGGTTCGAGCGGAATTCATTGCTAATTATCGAGCAACGCTACATCCATGTTCTATATTATCCATAAGTGAGGGGTTGTCAACATACAATAAAATTCACTGGTTAAGTGTAAAATATTCTGATATTCTGTTCTTGCAATCGCTGTCATCCGTCGCTCGAAAAAAAAGACTAACAGAACACAATAAAGACGCTTCACTCATCGAATCAAAAAGGGTAAGAAAACTTGGCATAATAAAATCATGAGATGTGGGCACAAAAAGTAGTTGGTCGGATTGAAGTCTAACTGAAATCGTTACGAACATTAAAATCACAACTAAATATGGTTGAAATTGGCTAAGTGCTTTCTGAGCAAAAGATCATTGAATGAAAAGTTAACAACGGACGGATGAACAGATGTCATGTGCTGTAGCCAAGTGAGCTTAAAAGGGTGCTTACATTTTGCTACAAAAAGTTCGAATCAACGGATATCCTATTAAACTTTGAGTAAAGTCAATTTACTGCCGTCATCATTTTATTTCTTAATAATGGGCTGTAAAGTTCAGTAAGAAGTGAAAAATTGCCCTTGAATATACGAATGAAGCATCACAATTATCACAAGAAATGCCAACATTTTTCCAAAAGATTTACACATATAATCTACTAACCAAAGGGTTGTCAAATTGAAGTGTATATGAAGTGGAGAAACAGATGGACAGATGGAGAGAACATCAGCATAAATATACCATAACAATCTAGAGAGTGTAAACACCCCGCTGCCATTATCCAATGGTTTTCGTGGTATGTGTATATTTCGAGAAAAAAATAACTGTTCCAGAACACATTTTTCGATAAAATGGCCAAGTTCAACTAATCCTAAATAAAGGGCTACGCCGAGCGCAGCATAATACGACCGCATCATGTCGACACCTCAAAATTTTAAGTGACTGTTGACACAGTTAAGAGCTTTACACAGTAATTAGATAGACACAATATTGAGCTTGACAAAAACAAGGGAGGATAAAAATTGGCCCTTTTGATCCCTTTAAGCTTGGAAATTGTTAGATTACATCAAACCTAAAACAATTACTGACAGCTTACATCAAGAAAAGAATTCCTTAAAAATCCGATGAGAGATAAAAATTTTACATTTTTTGAAAAATTGCATTTTTGGCCCCTTTGATCCCTCAAAGCTCGGAGACTGTGAAAATAACTCCAAATATGTTGACATACTACCAAAAACTTACAACAACAGGAATCCAAAGAAAAAATCCCATAAAAAAATAAAGATTTTATATTTTTGAAAAATCGCAGTTTTGGCCCCTTTGACCCCTTATGTTCACATACTGCTGAAAGCTTACAAGAGGAATCCAAAGAAAAAATCAAATTGAAATCTGATGCAAAATAAACTAGAGGCTCGGAGACTGAGCCTGTATCGCTCACCTGACAAAACGCTTCTATGCCATGCAAGACCAAAAATGATCATGTTTTTTACCAATGGGGTAGGGTGTTTAGGTATGTTCTCAATTAGCACCCGTGTGTTTTGTCTGATCCTATTGAAAAGAATAATTTTTGCAAAAGACCTTCTATACATTTAGTATAATTTGCTTTAATTGTTTTGAGAGAAGATGATGAAAACGATGATTTTCTCATACTGAGCTCCAATGTTAAACTATGTTCTGCACTTGAGGCAATGTTTTTTGTCGGATTGAAATGAAATGTGCAATTTTTGTAAAGTACCTTCAGTCATCATTCCTGTAAATTAGGTTGAATTTGCTTCAGTGGTATCAGAAGAGTAGATGAAAATGTGATTTTCCCATAGGGTCCAATGATAAACTGTTCCGTGCTGGCAGCCATGTTTTCTAACGGATTGTAACGAAATGAGCAATCATTGTAAAGGACCTTCCATTCATCATTCCTGTAACGTTTGGTTGAATTTACTGCAGTTATTTCAGAGGAGTAGATGAAAATGTGATTTTCCCATAGGGTCCTATGTTAAACCATGTTCCGTGCTGGCCGCCATGTTATTCGTCGGATCGGAACGAAATGAGCCATCTTTGTTAAGGACCGTAAGTACATCAATCCTGTAAAGTTCGGTTCAGTTGGCTTCAGCCGTTTCAGAGCAGAAGATGAAAATATGATTTTTCCCATAGGGTTCAATGTTAAACTTAAGTTCCGAGCTGGTGGCCATGTTTTTTATCGGATCGGAACAAAATGAGCAATATTTGTAAAGGACCTTCCATTCATCATTCCTGTAAAGTTTGGTTGAATTTGCTTCAGTGCTTTCAGAGGAGTAGATGAAAATGTGATTTTCCCATAGGGTCCTATGTTAAACCATGTTCCGTGCTGGCTGCCATGTTTTTCTTCGGACTGGAACAAAATGAGCAATCTTTGTTAAGGACCTTTAGTACATCATTCCTGTAAAGTTTGGTTCAATTTGCTTCAGCCTTTTCAGGGCTGAAGATGAAAATGTGATTTTTCCCATAGGGTCCAATGTAAAACCTACCTTCCGTGCTGGCGGTCATGTTTTTTATTGCATCAGAATGAAATGAGCAATCTTTGTAAAGGACCTTCCATTCATCATTCCTGTAAAGTTTGGTTGAATTTGCTTCAGTGCTTTCAGAGTAGATGAAAATGTGATTTTCCCATAGGGTCCTATGTTAAACCATGTTCCGTGCTGTCGGCCATGTTTTTTGTCGGATCGGGACAAAATGAGCCATCTTTGTTAAGGACCTTAAGTACATTATTCCTGTAAAGTTTGGTTCATTTTGCTTCAGCCTTTACAGAGCAGAAGATGAAAATGAAATTTTTCCCATAGGGTCCAATGTTAAACCTAAGTTACGCGCTGGCGGCCATGTTTTTTATCGGATCGGATTAAAATGAGCAATCTTTGTAAAGGACCTTCCATACATCATTCCTGTAAAGTTTGGTTGAATTTGCTTTAGTGGTTTCAGAGGAGTAGATGAAAATGTGATTTTCCCATAGGGTCCTATGTTAAACCATGTTCCGTGCTGGCGGCCATGTTTTTCATTGGATCAGAACGAAATGAGCAATCTTTGTTAAGAACCTTTAGTACATCATTCCTGTAAAGTTTGGTTTAATTTGCTTCAGCCTTTTCAGAGCAGAAGATGAAAATGTGATTTTTCCGATAGGGTCCAATGTTAAACCTAAGTTCCGCGCTGGCGGCCATGTTTTTTATCGGAATGAAATGAGCAATCTTTATAAAGGACCTCGAATACATCATTCCTGTAAAGTTTGGTTGAATTTGCTTCAGTGGTTTCAGAGGAGAAGATGAATATGTGAAAAGTTTAACGGACGGACGACAGACGCCAAGTGATGGCAATAGCTCACACTGACCCTTCGGGTCAGGTGAGCTAAAAA
>MJUU01005096.1:50772-78484 GCA_002080025.1 Modiolus philippinarum
TCTGTTACATCTATACCAGTATTAGTCAGTCTGTTACATCTGAACCAGTAATAGTCAGTCTGTTACATCTGAACTAGTATTAGTCAGTCTGTTACATCTGAACCAGTATTAGTCAGTCTGTTACATCTATACCAGTATTAGTCAGTCTGTTACATCTGAACTAGTATTAGTCAGTCTGTTACATCTGAACCAGTATTAGTCAGTCTGTTACATCTGAATCAGTATTAGTCAGTCTGTTACATCTGAACCAGTATTAGTCAGTCTGTTAAGCTACATAGTGTCTTTTTTACTGCTCTCCATTCAAAAATTTGATAATAAAATACTTTTTTATCAAATAATTCTGATATATCTGGGTTTTAAACAAAGCTAGAATAACTCATACAAGCATAATATTGCTCTCTAAAACCAAGTACAGTTTATTCAGATACACATTCAAACAATATTCTCTATATTGCTCTTCTTTCAAACAGTCAAATCTATAATAAGAGCTGTCGCTGAATGGCAACCAGTTATACCACCACTTCTAAAGTACTGGTATAATAAATTGTTATACTTCATGCAAATTTCTGATGAAATCAAGTTATTTCATTGGTTCTTCGGATTGTCATATTTTGTTTTCCCCTCCTTCATTTAGCAATATATAATATTTTTTACGCAGCATCAAAAATGTTATATTCTGAGAACGAAGTTTGCTGAACTCGGATTTACCGATTAGTATTTAGTCCTATATACTGACTTGAGCATGAAGTGGACAGTTCTTACTATTGTGATTTATGTAAATTTCTGTTGTTAACATACATTATTGTATCTGCAGAGATGTCTGCTAAGACAGCTGATGAATTTTTAGATACAAAAGACGGCAAGTCTATGAAAAAAGAGTCAGAGCTGTAAAAACTTCAAGTTCCGATGAGCATCTAGCAAAGAAAAAATGTTTAAACTGAGTTTGAGGGGTTTTCAAAATGTAAATCTAAATGTTGTGAATTCTGCAATTACTCAGAATAACATGCAAACCCTTGTTCAGCTAACAGTACCATGAAATCATAAATCACAGCATCATGCAAATGTTTCTAACAAAAACTTCATTTTATTTCAACATTTCCGGTTTTGACCTTCTATTTGGCACATTTTAGAGTTTACAAAATTTGTTTCAGTGTTGTTATTCATACCATATTCTTGACTAAAAACAGTTATTTTTTTTATGAGAAACCATATTACTTATTCTGTAATAAGGTGAAATGATGGCATTCAGTGTAACTAAAAAACATACTGCCTTCAGTGGTATTATGGTAGATTACCAAACTCAGAAAAAATATCACCCTCGACTCTGTCTCAGTGATATTTTTCTTCATGTGATATTTTTCCTTTGTGTGGAAATCTACCTTAACACCCTCCATAGAAGGCAGTATGTCTATAATATGCAATCAAAGCGCTGAACGCTGAAGAGCTGTTAAGCACTTAATCCTTGAAATGCTAGAACTTTATGGAGAAATGTGAGGGTGGGTAAGACTGGGAATCTGACTTGGACTCCAAAGAAAGAATTTTCAAATCCTGAATTCCCCAGAAAACAAATTTTGCAATCCTTTGTGCAATAAAATGAAAATGCAAATCAAAGATACTGATAAACATGTTAACGGTTGATCCTGAATTCCCAGTGAACATGGTGAATAAAATGGCTGATCCTGATGTCCCTATAAAGGTTCTATTATGCACAACTGATCAGTAACACACACCTGATCAGTAACACACACCTGATCAGTAATATACACCTGATCATTGATATACACCTCATCAGTAATATAGATCTTATCAGTTATGATCAATAATACACACTTGATGAGTAATACACATCTAATCAATAATACACAACTGATCAGTAATACACACCTGATCAGAAATAAAAATCTTATCAGAAATAAACACCTGATGACAAATACACATCTGATCACCAATACACACCTCATCAGAAATTCACACCTGATCACCAATATTCACCCCATCATTACTACACACCTGATCAGTAATACATATCTGATCCGTTATATACACCTTATGAGCAATACACTGATCAGTAATTCACACCTGATCAATAAAACACACCTGATTAGTAATACAAACACCTGATCAGTAATACAGACTTGATCAAAAATACAAACTTTGTTAGCAATACACACCTAATTAGCAATAAATGCCTGATTAATAATACACAACTTATCAGCAATACTCATCTGATTAATAATACACACTTGGTTGGCAATAACCACCAGATCAGCACTACACACACCTAATCAGTAATACACATCTGATCAATAACACACATCTAATCAGTAATACACACCTGATCACCAAAACACACCTGATCAGTAATACACCAATCAGTAATACACACATACTTTATTAGTAATACAAACCTGATCAATAATACACACTTGGTTCCCAATACACACCTGATCAGCAATACACGCCTAATCAATAATACACACCTGATCAGTAATACACACCTGATCAATTGTACACACCTAATCATCAATACACACTTCATCAACAATACACACCTGTTCAGTAATACACACCAGATCAGTAATACACACCTGATTTCTGGTTTAATGATGTTGATTGGACTAATATATGTAATACACACACAACTTATTAGTAATACACACCTGATATTCTGGTTTATTGATGTCTATCGGACTTATTACTGTAAAAGCTTTTTTCGTCTTATGATTAAATGACCATGGTTTGTCCATCTCTGCCTTCAACCAATATCGAATACTGCCATGCTTTCCTTCAAATGAAGTTGCAATACCACTGAAAAATGAATAATTCCATATTAGGTATGGTGTCTACCACAAACAGGGAAACAAATAGCCCATACAAATCTCACAAGAAAGAAAGAAGTGTTTAATGTCTTCTAGACTGTTTTGCTAGTGTTATTTTAAAAAACAGATTAAAGGCTAAGTAAACAGTAGGAGGTTATAAATTTTTTAATTTTTAGAAAATTCAATAAAATAATTATGGTTCAAATGGTATAAAAAATGGATTGAATTGACAAATGTAACAAAACATTGCAAAATTCTTGTGTTATAGTCAGTGTGATGAATGATTTCGCAGACAACAAAATGAACATTTGGGTTTGCAAAAAATAAAATAATGTTGGATGACATATAGGCATCAAAGTCACAATACTTAGTCAGCACCTCATAAGCATCATTCATGCCAAGTTCTGTTCAAATCCATTATTTATTATAACCAATATGCAGACTATGAAGCTGAGCAACTGCTTCAACATTTATCATAGCAAGTTTACAGTGATTGAACATTAACATTCCTGTTAGACACAGTACATGTATATAGAAAAACCATTATGACATGAAATAAGGTAAAGATTAAGAAAGTATTTTTGCAAAAAATTGTAGAAATTTGCACAAACACTCTGATTTTGCTCTTAATTGTGGAAGAAATAATTTTGTTTTAATAAAGTGATAGCAGGGAATTTCTCTAAAGCTTAAAAGAGAAAAGTTAACCAAAGAAGATGTGAACACAGAATTTAAAGGGAAATAACCAATAAACCATATGGCATTGGGAAAAAAATGGTGAAAAACGGTCAATAAATCATACATAACCTTTGGATTTTCTTCAAAATTTCAGAGTATGTAGATCTTGATATGCTGAACATTTTTCCAATTTACACTTCACCTCTATCTGTTACAGTTTTTGAAATTTAACTACTAATTTCTAAACCTGGCTGTTTAAATAATCTAAGCCCCATCATCAGAGACACATAGATAAGAAACTCCAAGCTAATCCTATGTAAAAATCAGTAATAACACACATGTGCAAGATTTCCTGTGAGGTTAATTAATTTTTAGCGGCCAACTCTAGTAATTTTTAGCCCACCTGGCCTAAAAGGCCATGTGAGCTATTGCCATCACTTTGCGTGAGTTGGCGTCCATCCGTCATAAACTTTTTCAAAAATCTTCTCCTCTGAAACCGCATGGCCAATTTTAACCAAACTTGGCCTGAATCATTCCCAGTGTATCTAGATTCAAATTGTGTTCGATTAGTCCGAGGACCAAACAACATGGCTGCCGCTACTAAAAATAGCACATAGGGGTAAATTGCAACTCCAAAACCATTACAGATATCAAAAATCTGACTGCGGTAAAAGTGATCAGCATGACAAGATCTACCTGCCCTGCAATTTTGGAGAAAATCCGTAAAACCTGTCTTAAAAGTTATTGCCCTTTTTCCATGAAATTTTCAAAATTTTTATTTTTTATCCAAACGAGTATAACAGATAGAGGTCAACTTTAAATTGCAAAAATGTTCAGCATATCAAGATCTACCCACCTAGAAATTTTGAAGAAAATCTGAATATGTGTAGAGGAGTTATTGCCCTTTATTGATCAAATTTTTCGTAACTTTATACATTTTGCCTTGTATTTCATTAAAGATTTGAGATAGAGGTTAAGATTTAAAGCAAAAATGCCAAGTATGTCAAGGACTACAT
Source organism: Modiolus philippinarum (assembly GCA_002080025.1). Lineage (NCBI taxonomy): Eukaryota > Metazoa > Mollusca > Bivalvia > Mytilida > Modiolidae > Modiolus > Modiolus philippinarum. Next base: position 55,283 of record MJUU01005096.1, read on the forward strand.
TTTATCTTTATGATGGAAGTTGTGGACCTCATCCAAGATGGCCGCCAGTGGGGGAACTTCTTTTTACATTGGACCCCATGGGAAATCACATTCAATAAACAGCTGCGCCAAGTCGCATGATACGCCCGTCGTCACCCCTTGAAAACTTCAAGTGATTAAAGAATGTGGTTCTCAATTTAGAATACACCTATAACTGCCCAATTAAGCATGATATCTCTTTAATAAATCAATCTGCAAAGTTTGAAGTGAGCTGATCAAACTATTAATCAGTTAGAGTGCATTATGTATAAAATTGCCTTAAATTTGAAAAATAAAGTCCCATAACTCTTCCAAGAAAAATCGAAATTTCACGAAACGTATACAGACCATGAAACCATCATATCCAATACCTGTACAAAGTTTGAAGTGAACTAGCCATAGGTTTGTCAAGTTAGAACACAACATGTGAAAAATTGCCTTATAATTCATAAATAAAGTTCCATAACTCTTGCAAGAAAAATCAAAATTTAACGAAAAAGTATACAGATCATGAGGCCACCATACCCAATATTTTTCCAAAGTTTAAAGTGAATTGGTCAAAGATTTGTCAAGTTAGAGTGTGACATGTAAAAAATTGCCTTAAAATTGACAATTAAAGTCCCATAACTTCTACAACAAAAATCGAATTTTCATGAAAAGTATACAGATCGTGAGTCCATCATACCCAATACCTCTACAAAGTTTGAAGTGAATCGACCAAAAGGTTGTCTAGTTAGAGCGCGACATATAAAAAATTGCCTTAAAATTGACGAATAAAGTCCAATAACTCCAACAAGAGAAATCAAATTTTCACGAAAAAGTTTACAGATCGTGAGTCCATCATACCCAATACCTCTACAAAGTTTGAAGTGAATCGACCAAAGGGTTGTCGAGTTAGAGCGTGACATGTAAAAAATTGCCTTAAAATTGACGAATAAAGTCCCATAACTCCTACAACAAAAATCAAATTTTCACAAAAAAGTATACAGATCGCTAGTCCATCATACCCAATACCTCTACAAAGTTTGAAGTGAATAGACCAAAGGGTTGTCTAGTTAGAGTGCGACATATAAAAAATTGCCTTAAAATTAACAAATAAAGTCCAATAACTCCAACAAGAAAAATCAAATTTTCACGAAAAAGTTTACAGATCGTGAGTCCATCATACCCAATACCTCTACAAAGTTTGAAGTGAATCGACAGAAGGGTTGTCGAGTTAGAGCGCAACATGTAAAAAATTGCCTTAAAATTGACGAATAAAGTGCCATAACTCCTACAAGAAAAATCGAATTTTTCCGAAAAAAGTATACAGATCGTAAGGCCATCATACCCAATACCTCTGCAAAGTTTGAAGTGAATTGGCAAAATGGTTATCAAGTTAGAGCGCGACATATGAAACCGACGGACAGACAGACAGACAGACAGACAGACGGACGAACGGATGGACAGACGGACGGACGGACGGACAATCGGACATTGGTATACCATAATACGTCCGTCATTAGACGGGCGTATAAAAACCTTCTCCTCTGAGACTGCTTTTCCCATTGGAACTATACTTGGTCACAACTGTCCTTAGTTGGTCCACTTTGAAAAATGTGTCTGGCAAGGTCCCATTAGATCCAAGATGGCCGCCAGCGGACAACATAGTTCAACATTGTACCCTATAGATCGGAAAACACATTAAAAGATCTTCTCCTCTGAGACTACTTGTCCAATCAAAACCATACTTTATCACAACTGTCCTAGTTGGTCCCCTTAAAAAAATGTGTCTGGCAAGTCCCCATCAGATCCTAGATGCAACCAGTGGGGAACTTAGTTCATCATTGGACCCTATGGGGAAACAAATTCAAAGATCATCTCCTCTGACACAGTGGGCCATATTACATCTAGGTTTATTATCACACTAGAAAATGAGACCCTTCATCATTGAGGTTATTGTCTATGCTAGCTTTGGACCAGGTGAGCTTCAGGCTCTTGAGAGCCTCTAGTTATTAAAACTGAACAGAAATGTCAACAAAAAAATCTATTTATCAAACATTTCAAACATGGACAAATTGTCATGGATATTGAGTATAATATCAGGTTAACATAAAAACAACAATTCACTTGTATAGATGATAACATTATCATCGGAACATTGTGAGATGTGACAGAAATCATCTCAAACATAAAAACTCTACTGTCAAACAGGAAGTTTTTGTATTGTTATATACAGTTATCCATACATCAGATCCAAATATCAGTAAGCTGACAAGTGAGGTTCCTGATAAAAACTGTGACAGATTTTTTTGTGCTACTGCTGCGGATGAAATATGAAACGCAGGTAACTTAGCAATGTTTTGAATATGTAGTATTGTACGTGTATATGAAAGAAATCATAAGTACAAAAATAGTAATGGTTCATTACATGATACCCAGCCACGTTTCACGAAATTTCTAAGTTAAAAGGGGCATAACTCCAGAACTAAGTGTACCGCTGAACCCAAAATTATACTTGGCCTGTGTTTTGTGGTAAACAAATTACATACTAAGTTTGAAGACAGTATGTTATTTCATTCACAAGTTATGGATACAAAACCCTAAAATTCGCAAAATTTTAAAGTTTCAAGGGGCATAACTCCAGAACCCCTTGGACCTCTGAACCTAAAATTGAACTTGACCCGTGTTTTGTGGTAAACAACTTACATACTAAGTTTGAAGACCTTGTGTTATTTCGTTCACAAGTTATCAGTCGGAAACCTTCAGGGGACGGACGGACAGACGTACACAGACGGATGGACGGACAGACTGACGGATGGACACACGACTCAGGTTATCACATAATACCTGGTGACTTTGTGTGGCAGGGTATAAAAATTTATTAATTATGCAAAAAATTGTATGACGAAGTAAAAAACATTTATTGTTTGTCTTATATCATGACAATATGTATGTGTATGTTGAGTGAGACTAAATCAATAAATGTATATCTCTCATACTTTTCAGTACATGTGATGATGGTAATTTTTAATATAAAATGCTCTCAGTGTAAAATATTTGTGTAACTTTTCATTTGTAAACATTTTTTAATCAAAGCTCTATAAAAGCTGATGGTGTTCGTATGATAAGAAAGATAAGAATCTGTTTATTCCAATCAAGGGCCCATGCAGGGGAAAGTCACTACAAGTAATACATTACAACATAATAAAACGTATGTGTTGAAGTTAAAAAATTCAGCTCATATTTATGTCCAATTTGAAACTTGGGCATACCACTGCAGTCAAAATATGATATCGTATTAGCATGATTTGTTAGGAGAATGACAACTTCCTAAATTATGAGCGTTGTTTTAAGGATATGAATTATTAACCTTTTTTAGTCTAGGGATATTAAAAGGAAATGTGGATTATTGATACACTTAAATATTGTCATGCAGTTTCAATATTTTTTTCTTGTCGAAATATTTCATGCAGATCTAGAGGATATCCTAATGTTTCAGAAAGAAACGGCCACTTCACATACGTTTTTAAAATGCATGCAATTTCACCCTCGTTAAATGAACGATTATGCAAAACGAATTTTTTACATGAATTGACAAAGTTAACAATAATCTTTAAGCTCAGACAAGTAAAATAAGCCAATCAGAGAAAATGAAACTACCTGCATGCATCTTGTTTATTTATATCCACATGCAAATTAACGTACATGCCCATCGAGTGCAAATTTGGAATTTATACGAAGCAATCTAATAATTGAGAATCCTTAACACAGTCCAAGATCAGTCCAAGATCTCACATTTCTGATTACGACTGAGTCACAGCAGAGACATATAGTTACACCTAGATATTAATATACGTGCCATTTGTCTCAAATCAAAACACATCGAAAATGTAAACGAACATGCTGCGCCCTCTATGGGCTGATCGAGATTGACTGAATATTACGTGTTGAAAATTATATTCAGGTTCGTACAGAAATGGCTGCATGAGGATTAGGTAGTTAACATATCAAACATTCAAAAATGTGCCACAAATTTCACAACGAAACCATTTTGACATCTTAAAATGTTATCATAATATTTTTATCATTTTTTATATTCCTACACGTGAAACAAATATTTTCATTTTCATTGTAAAATTGTAGAAATGTACTCGATAATCGTTTAATTTTTTTAATACAAGAATTTTTAATAAGTTTAATAATAGCGAAGTAGTAATTCATAATGGGTTTGAGTGTATATAAACGTCTCAAACTGTATATTCAAGCCTATTCGACACCTTCTTATTAGTTTCAATCCGCCATCACTTTAAAGCCTTTTAGCACCCCGATTCTCTCTTTAAACTATGTTCAAACATTTTACCATTTCAGGACAATAGTATGCAACGTTCTACCATATTATTCAGTAATTTACTGTATTATTTACAATTTATAAGCAGACTTTTTCACCTGTTTAAAGTTTCCCGTCATGCATGTAATCTATTTTTATCAAATTCAAGCTGAACCGATAGCTAGGGTGTTCAGTACGAACACCAAAAAATTAGGGCTGTTCCAGAAAGAATTGTGTTTGGGGTAGGTAGACATTTTAATAAAAAAATTGAAATGGCACTAGGGTGCACAAGCAGAGTTGCAACTTCAAATATTATGTGACTACCATAAGCTAATGTGGAGACCTAAATATTTATAAAATTGTCTTCCTATCATTCTTCTCCTAAATGGTATCCCAAAATATGTAAAAGTTTGATTTGAATTAAATCTTAACTTTTTGAGTTATCTTCCAGAAACTAAATATATCCTAATTTTTTAAATATATTTTTGGTCACTGTGACCTTGACCTTTGGTTTACTTTATCGCAAGGGTTAATCCCCTCCTACTTCATGACAATATATCCAAGTTTCATTTCAATTGGATGTAAACTTTTTGAGTAATCATCGGGAAACCAAATTTTTCTGAAATTTTCAATCTATTTTCAGTCACTGTGACCTTGACCTTTGAACTTCTTTCTGCAAAATCAATAAGGTTCCTCTCCTCCTGGTATCCAAAAATATATCAAAGTTTCATTTCAATTGGATATTAACTTTTCGAGTTATCATCCGGAAACCAAATTTTTCTGAAATTTTCAATCTATTTTCGGTCACTGTGACATTGACCTTTGATCTACATTCTCTAAATCAATAGGATTCCTCCCCTTCTTGTATCAAACAACATATTCAAATTTCCTTTCAATTAGGGGTAAACTTTTCAAGTAATCATCTGGAAACAAAATTTTTCTGAAATTTTCAATCTATTTTCAGTCACTGTGACCTTGACCTTTGACCTTCTTTCTGCAAAATCAATAGATTTCCTCCCTTACTGGAACCTAACAACATATCAAAGTTTCATTTCAATTGGATGTAAACTTTTTGAGTTATCATCCGGAAACGAATGTTGGACACCCGCCCGCCCGCATCAATAAACCAATAGCCGAGTTCAACTTTGTTGCAGCTAAAAAAATTGATTGGTCAAGGATACTTATATAATTGGAACTGTTCCATCTTCTGAAGCCATTAATTCTGGAATACATTTGTAGCCCTAATAAAATATATCTTTTCTGTTTATCTAGATTACTCTTACCCCATTTGTAGATCAAATGAAAAGTTAAATTCATGTCTTCCTTCTGTTAATGTGTCACGGCCCTCTGAAACCTCTAAAAAATAAAAGTTAGATTCATATTATTAAATTATAGTGGCTTTCTGTTAATGTGTCACGACCCTCTGAAACCTCTACAATATAAAGTTAGATTATAAAATAAAATTATAGTACCTTTCTGTTAACGTGTCATGACCCTCTGAACCTCTACAATATAAAATTATAGTGGCTTTCTGTTAATGTGTCTTGACCTTCTGAAACCTCTACAATATAAAAATTAGATTCACATTATAAAATTATAGTGGCTTTAGTGGCTTTCTGTTAATACATTTTGTATGTCACGACCCTCTGAAACCTCTACAATATATACACAATTTTCTCTCTGTTAAGGTGTCAAAATCCTCCAGAACCTCTGAACCTCGGTATGTTGCCAAGTGATGTCTCAAACAGAACATACTGAAAGACACATAAATGATCGAAGGTTACAAAAGTATGTTTTAGCCTGAGGTCATATATTGACAAGAATTATAAGCATCTTGTGGTAAATTGATGATGGTTACAAAAATTGCTCTGTGTGTACAGTAGATGTTAAAACTTTACAAAAATATTAATTTTGTGAAATTCTGTGAATTATTTTTAAAGCCTTTAAGTCCAAATTGAGGTGCATTTTTACCTATGTAAACCAGAAGTGACAAGAAAAATCAATGAAAATGTTTTGATTACAAACTTTGACAATGTGTATATTGAAGAAATCACTTGCTATATTGAAATGAAATCTATTATAAAATTGTTAAAATCATTTAGCTGTTAGAAAATCATCATTTCATTAAAATCTGTGTACCACTGGCACTTTTGAAGTAGTTAGCTCCAAAGAAAATGCATATTGAACACCACACTATTTCAAATTGCAAAATGAATTGTGTACGAGTTTCCTATCCTTCTAAATATACGTCCTTGCCTTAGGAAGATAAAAAGGTATAAATACTTGACTACTGTCATTAACATACATGTAAGGCCTATCAGAACTACATGTGTATGACTGAAACCCAAAGTCTGAAACGATGAAATCCGAAGATACACAATGGTCAGCTGCCTTTCTCAACTTTCCTGTTTCACATGCAGGAAAATAATTTACAAAGAATCTTAAACCATCCCTTTTAGCATGGTGCCCCTGGTTTTTTTCCAGCATTTTCTGCTTCATGCTTGACACCCTTTCAAAAGGCACTTACTGCATAAAGATCCTTTGTCCTGTACTTACAATCCCACTTACCGCTTAAACCCATAAATTTGAGCCCCATCTGACAAAAATACAATTATTTCCTAAGTATTTTTGCTTTATATGTAAATTATGTGCTTATTGCTTGTATGCATTGTTTTTTAAATGATACAGTGAAACCTGTCTAAACCGAAGCCTGACTAAACCGAAAACCTGTCTATACCAAACACAATGTGAAGACCCTTTCTATCAATTGTTTTATATTTTGAACCTGTGTAAACCGAACAACTGTCTTTATCGAACAAAATCGTCAGTCCCAGAGGGGTTCGGTTTCGACAGGTTTCACTGTATGTCATTATGTGCTTAAATGTCTGTAGGTTTTATTAATGTTTTAGTGTATGCATGCTCTTTTTTATGTCAGTTTTGTGCTACATGTAAATGCTTGTTTTTTAGTTTGACTGATATCTCACTATGTGCTTGTTTGTATGTCTTCTTATGTCTTATCTGTGCATGCTTTTATGTTGTGTTGTTTTGTTATTTGATAATCAATGTTAAAAGCTTATAGGCTTGTTCGCAAATCCAATCAGTAACGTCACAAAATCAATTCTTTGGCTGGCAAAATTGTAATTCAACGATTAATTGCATATAGCATTGGAACGGAATTTTATTTTTTAAATAACTTTTTACATACTAGTCTGATTTTAAATATGTAAAATGCCTTATAAACCTCGCAATTTTCATATTTTTTCTACCGATTTACTTATAAATTTCCACTGAATAATTTGAAATGTGTATTCAAAATGTGTGGAAATTGTGAAAATTTTGAATGCTTTTCAAATATGTCAATTAGATCAAATAAAATACAAGAGCTGTCGCCGAAAGGCAACCAGGTATACCCCCACTCATTGAACCCTGGATCAAAAATTCATGTTTTCACTAAATTAATTAAGTCCAATTTTTGTCAAACAGGAAGTATGCATCTGACATGACTCAAAATAAGACATTCCTTACAACCAATCATATAAAGGCTGCATATACAAATTTGGAATCAATCCCTCTTGTAGAAGCTGAGAAAAATGCGACGAAAAATTCATGTTTTCACTACAGTTTGTAACAAAGTCCACATTCCACTAAACTAGAAGTACGCATCCGACAGGACTCAAAATAGGATGTTCCTTATAACTAACCATATAAAGGCTGCATACCAATACATTTTGTAACATTCACATTTCGTCAAACAGGAAGTACACATCCGACAGGACTCAAAATAGGACGTTCCTTACAACTAACCATATAGAGGCTGCATACCAATTTTGAATTGAAATCAATCCCTCCTGAAGAAGCTGAGAAAAATATGACAAAAAATTCATGTTTTCACTACAGTTCGTAACAAAGTCCACATTCCGCCAAACAGGAAGTACACATCCAATAGGACTCAAAATAGGACGTTCCTCATAACTAACCATATAAAGGCTGCATACCAATTTTGAAATCAATCCTTCTTGTAGAAGCTGAGAAAAATGTGACGAAAAATTCTTGTTTTCACTACATTTCATGACAAAGTCCACATTTTGTTAAACAGCAAGTACACAACCGATAGGACTCAAAATAATACGTTCCTTACAACTAGCCATATAGAGGCTGCATACCAATTTTACAATCAATAACTCTTATAGAAGCTGAGAAAAATGTGACGAAAAAATTCATGTTTTCACTACATTTCGTGACAAAGTCCACATTTTGTCAAACAGGAAGACCACATCGGACAGAACTCAAAATATTACATTCCTTACAACTGACCATATAGAGGCTGCATACCAATTTTGAAATCAATCCCTGTTGTAGAAGCTGAGAAAAATGCGCTGAAATTTATTTTCGGACGCACGGACGAACAAGTTGAATGCAGTATACCCTCCTCTCTATAGAGTGGGGGTATAAAAAAATCAAATATCGAAAAATTTTACATCTTATATCATGTTAAACTGTAAAAGGTCTTCAATTCAGATCTAAAGAACTAATCTTATTACCTTTAAAAACAATTCAATACCAGTTAATTGAAAATGACAATTTTATTACCTTAATTGACAGATTATGATTTCTTGCCAACTAAAAGGGTCCATAGGTAAAAATTTTGATGTTGTGACATCACAACTAAAGCTTGTGTTGTAACTGATATGTGTATCGACTTTAAATAAAACTTTGAAATGAATTTATTTTTATTTTAGAAAATCATGTCACTGCTCTGCTTGCTCATCATAAACAAACATAGGAACTTGGGAATATTGTGGCAATATAAGATAAGATACATTTATTCCAATCAAGGTCCCTCAAGGGGCAATTACAAATATAACATTCATAATTCAGACACAACAATACAACAAAATTAATGTAACAACAAGTTAATATATATATTTATATATATGTATGCCTGTAACCCAGACGAGGGAGGTGGCATAAACACATTATCAAATTTAAATTTTTTTTTTTTTTAAATTTTGTTTGTAATATTTGTAAGTATACCAGGTAACTACAGGCCTGTTAGCCTTACAAGTGTGATATGCAAATTAAGGAAAAACTCGTTAGGAACCAAATTGTTGATTACATGAAGAAAAATAATTTATTTAGCAAAATGCAATATGGTTTCATATTGGGCAGATCCACTACTCTACAGCTGTTGAAGGCTAAGGAGGATTGGACAGAGATTTTGGATAATGGGGGAACTATCGATGCAGTTTATATGGACTTCATGAAAGCATTTGACAAAGTCCCACACAGGAGGCTATTATACAAAATGGAAAAATATGGCATAGGAGGGAAAATTCTGACTTGGGTCAGAGATTTTTTAAGCAACAGAAGACAAAGAGTATCAGTCAACAGACAATCATCTGGATGCCACAATGTCACCAGTGGTATTCCACAAGGAAGTGTGCTGGGACCGATATTATTTGTCTTATATATAAACGATATGCAAGAATGTGTCAATGCAGCTGCTTACCCGTTTGCAGATGATACAAAAATATTCAAAGAAATCAAGAAACCGAACGACAGAACTAGCCTGCAGTCAGATCTAGATCTTACAATCATGGTCAGATAACTTGCTGCTGAAATTCCATCCTAACAAATGCAAGGCTATGTCCATATGTGGTAAAAAATGCCCATAACATAGAGGGCCAGTATCATCTCTACTATAATGCAGGTAGTCAAGTTAACCTTGAACAGTCTCATGGGGAAAAGGACATAGGAGTATTGGTTGATGACCATATTAATTTCTCACAACATATGCAAAATCAAATCAATAAAGCCAACAGTATTATGAGCTTAATAAGAAGATCATTCAAATAACTAGACGTGAAAAGCTTCAAGTACCTATTCCAAGCGTTAGTGAGACCACATCTAGAATATGCAGCAGCAGTTTGGACTCCATATAAACAGTGTGATATTGAAAGCATAGAAAATGTCCAAAGGAGGGCCACAAGGCTAGTCCCATCTTTGAAGGACTTCGATTATACGGAGAGATTAAAAAAACTAAAAATGCCAACACTAAAGTACAAGAGGTTACGAGGAGATATGATTGAGACCTATAAAATATTGTCAGGAAAATATGACGAGGAGGTAACTCCTGGGCTATTAGTCTTGGATGATGGAAACAGAACGAGGGGTCACTCTAAAAAATTAAAAAGAGGTTCAGTAGACTAAACATCGGGAAATATGCTTTCACCAATAGAGTGGTTGACCTGTGGAATAATCTCCCAGAAAATGTAGTCAATGCTAAAAATATAGTTCAGTTTGAACCTGCTCTAGACAAGTACTGGGAAAATCAGGATGTAAGATATGAGTATGAGAAAGATCTCTTCATAAACACCAGACCTAGAAGTTGTGCAGAAAAAGGCCAAAAAAATAAGGTGGATGTGGATATAGGGGCTGTGAACAGCCTGCATCCACTATAGTTCCTAAGGTACATGTATCCTAAGGTATAGTCTCTATTTTTAGCAATTGTTTCATTTTTTAGTTATTTGCATTTTGTTCTATACATGTGTGATAGGTTTTGTTATTTTTCTTTTTTCTGTGCTTGCTTTTTGCTGTTTTATACTAATCTAATGCTATTTGTTTTTAGTGCTTCATGAACAATATGATGCTGACAGTATTTGCTATTAACAACATGTGCTATTTGTTTTTATTTATGTGCTATGCAGGCCTCTACAATAACTTTTTTTCAAACTTGTCCCTTCGGACCAGTATCTCTGAAGATTTACTTGTCCGAATGAAATTATCACTTGTCCGAAATATTTGACTGAATATCCAAAAAGAGTATCAGGAATAAAAATAAAAATCAAAGAAAAAAGGTGTATTGATTTTTTAATAGAAATGTTACATGCTGACATAGGCTTGGGCTTATGTAGTGTAAAAGAGTACATTAAACTTAAGACAAAACAAGTAGAAAAACTTTCTAGTTGTACCTAGGTATTCTGAAGTAAATCATTATGCAAGTATGTACATATTTTTTGAAAATCTTTTATTTCACATTAATATATACTAGACATTACTGAAAAAGTTGGTAAATGAAAAGACTTGTCAGACTTGATTGGGGTTAACAAATATTCTGTGAAATATACAATAGTAACAAAAATATGCTAGAGTGGTGATTAATACATGTTTAATGGGGACCTGTGTATAGATGTTTCCTCATTCAGTCTTCCTATTATACAGATTTCATTCATAAGATCATGATATGAACTTTGCAGATACTTTGGGAAACGTGTTATTTTCATGATTATGGACTGATACTATTTTCTCGTGTGTTGAATTTAAATAAATTGAAAAAAAAATTCTTGAAAAGTGCCTGACCTATTCAAGTAAAAAATGATATTCCCTTGTTCCATGGAAAAATGGCGGACAAGAGTGAAAACGTAAATTCTAACGATGAAATCGGTCAATAATTTCATTCTCTGTTCAGTAGTTCATGATAAAAATTTTGTTTTTAGAGGAATATGAATGAATTTTTTCATTATGCATCGTTGATGGGGATTTGAAGTCCTAGTTTGACAAAAATTTTAACTTGTCCCGACAGACAACTGACTTCTGAACTTCTCTAGATCTTGTCCGACAGATGTAACCACTTGTCCCCGGCAATCGGATAAACGGTATTGTCGAGGCCTGCTATGTTTTCAGGATAGGATCATCTGTGGACGCTGGTTGTTGAAACCACTTTATCCACCTCTTCTTCTTGCATATTATTGCTTAATACTTCGTCACCTCCGTATTGCACTCCTAAGGTCTATATCAGAATTGAAGTCAAATTTAATCTTTTGGTTCTCCCAGAACTTGTCTAGATGTACTGTGGAAGTACTTTTATTCGTGGGCATCAATTTTCGTGGTTTTCATAAATATCACCATTTCGTGGGTACTTAAATTCGTGGTTTCAAATTCCATACCTTAAAACTCTACGGAAAAATGCATTTCGTTGGGAACTTAATTTCGCGGTTTGAGCGAACCACGAAAACCACAAAAATTGGAACCCCATGAATAATAGTACTTTCACAGTATTTCAAATTCCCTCACTGATTTTGCCATGACTACCAAGTCTGGTAAACTGTTCCAAATTTCTACAACTCTATTTGTAAAATAATATTTTCTGATATTCAATCTGCAGTATCTTTTCTTTAACTGTTTGGAATTTCCCCTTGTTCTGGATTCAGTATCTAATTCTAGTAAGCCGGTTGTAACCTCAGAGTCATACGAATACTTTATTTCAATATACAAATACAGTACATAAATACCAGTGATAATTTTGAAGGCTTCGATCATGTCTCCCCTTAGGCATCTATATTTAAATTTTGGCATTTTCAGCTTTTTTAACCTGTCTGTATCGTCTAGATCTTTGAGTGTGGGTATCAGTCTTGTGGCCTGTAATGTACATGTATGTGCTATGTGTTTGTGATGTATGTAATATATATTATGTTATGTATGTGTAAATGTGTTGTAATGTATATAATATATACATTCGATACAAAAGCTCACTAGAGCTTGTGAAATACAGACCTGTCAAGTTTTGAAAATTGCCTTGTGCGAGATTTGTCAAAAATAAGCAAAGATCAAAGGTAAAAATTGAAAGATCAAAGGAATTTGCCCCAAATTTGCAAAAGCTTAACCTGAGTCTAACACTAGTACTGATACCGTGACACTTGACAGGTCTGTGTTACTAGTATGTTGTAATAATCGACTCAAAATAAAACTGTGAATTGAATTTATGGTTGTACCTCCTCCAAACAGTACTTGTCTTTTGAAAAAGTATTCCACCTCAGCGTTGTAATGTTCTGTGTAAGAACCAAGACGACTGCCTGTACTCCGAGATTCTGTCCAATGAACTTTAGCTACCCCTCTCATAAAAATGCGAAGTGATCTCATCTTCATATCGCCTTTCAGATCGACTACCACTTTCCCGCAAACCTTTTCTCCGGGGTGGAAAACAGATTTGTTTCCCGTCAATATGATCTCGAAGCATTTTAGTTTCCCCATAGTTTTAGCTATATCGATCACCATACAAGAATATGATGTAAATTTGTCCTGGAGAGCCTGTGTTTAACGACATTTTGTTTCCCAATAAGTGCAACCGGAAGTAAAACAGATGCTGAATGTTGACCTACATTTATTTTTTGACATTTACGCGGGAATTTTGACAAAATGACTAAAAACAACTGCTTCAATGGAAAGCATTTGTACACATGGTACAATAGACTTTCGTTTTTCACGACACTATTTCAGTACTTTATATATAAAATGTGAAACCTGAAACGGTGTCACCAAAAACAATATTTGGGGCAAGCTATATTAAAGAAAACGATCCCGGTAGTAATTAAGATTTTAACGTTTTAACGTTTCAGAAACTAAAGAATTTGTGTAGAGCGCACACCAAAATATTTTGATTGGGGGAACGTAATTAACGTAACGTCATTGGTCGAAAATCGATTGTTGGATTTTTTTTGGGGGGGGGGGGTTCTTAGTAAAACGCTAAACGCTAGGATATCCGCCAATGGGTATGCAGTGTAATTCTCCAGCTTTGATAACCAAAAATGCTAATTTGCTTATGTACATTAAATTTTGTTACATCATTAGTTGGATTCGCGGAAACTCCTATAGACCATTTCACGGTTATTGCAGCAAAGTTTGCCTGATAGGGGCATATTTTTTCGAAAGAAGAGAGAATTGAATAAAATTCGTAAAGGTTCCTCAGAACCATGTGTCTCGCCTGCTCAGTAAGGTATCATTATAATCAGGACAATACTAGCGTTTATATTCTTTCTGTATTCCAAAAAATAACTGGTGTTTAAGAGTTTCAGGAATTTACCAAAATTGGAATCAAATATTTTTGCAATTTAGGTATTGAAAATGACTGTTTTCAACAAAATGTATTTAAAATGGTGTGGTTGCTAGGCAAAATTCCAAAAATAACAGATTTTGAAGAGTTTCAGGAAATTTACCAAATTTGGAATCAAATATTTTTGCAATTCCATTATTGATAATTATTGTTTTCATCAATATATTTTTTAAAAAGTATGGTTGCTAGGTAGAATTATCCAATAGGACTCCAATTACTGTAAAATGGTCCATTGAGCAGCACACCAGGATGTCGTGCATGGTGAGTTACTTTAATATGCCAGAAATCATAATCGAACGCGGAGGCAAGTTTAACTCGAATAATTCAATCCCTCTCCGTATCCGATTCTCTCCTTCTACGATTAATGGAGCGATCGTAGTGAGTGGAATATAACGACTGGATAATTCGGGTTAAGGCAAGTTCGGCAATATGAAAATGATATTCTGACAGCGTTTATAAACTATCAACACTACAAGCAAATTTGAATATGTGATACTTAATTATATAAAGATGAACATGAGACCATAAAGTGTTTAACAAGTGTAACCCTCTGTAAATAATTACAAACACTAATGGTGACAGGAATCTAAGATTTCAGTGTTTTACCAAAACAAGAAGTGAAGACCCCACTGCACCACTGGTTACACTAGACTGTTCACAGAACACATACCTAGATATATGGAGACGACCTTGTCCTCTTTCTTCTGAGGTGAGCTCTTCAATGCAGATGATACAGTTGGCGTCCACGCCATCCATTTATTCTTAGGTCGGGGCGTTCGGAGAAGGGTAATGATCTTAAACAGATGTTTGGTGCTAAGATAAGTCAGAGTATGGTTTGAGCTAAATAAAGACTGTTCCAAATGCACCCACTACGCTTCAAATTCAACTCAGAAACCATGTAAGTGCTATGTAAACCAACAAAAGTGCCTACACCAATTGCCGATGGTATGTTCTTGGCCGCCGTTTCTCAGTAGACTATCCATGTTCAATAAAATTTAAGGTAGTCTGTAGTATGTTTAAACACTGCAGCGACCTTGTTCTTGATGAAGCTGAAAATGTAGTTCAGAGCGAGGAAGAGTTTAGCGTTTAGGATCACATGGATGTATCACTATCGACAATTGTAAAACACGATGGCGTTGTGTGGCTGATCATTGCTCCTGTCTGTTTGGGATGGGACGATGATCTGTAAAGGTTTATCGATGGGTTTGCCGACGGCGTGTCTGTGTGTCAAATGATTGTATGATGCGTACAGTGTGTGTATTGTAGCCTCTGTGCTTGTATTTTGCTAATTACTCTCGCTTTCATCCACATCTTTGGATAGCAGCTTGATGTGAAAAAGAAGTTGAGTGGGTTAGTCTTCCATTCCAACTATAGCCTTTCATACAGTAAGACCTATGTGACCCAGATATTGGATCCTACTTGAGGTGGTAGATGGAAAGTGGGCACCCTGCGAACCCAGGCATAATCACAAGGTCTCAGAGACACCTAGGCCCCTAGATGTACTACACGTTATGCCAGGCCCAACAGTATGTGGATATATCCTGATTCAGCTATGGTTCAAATAGTTCCGCTACCTTGTGGACAGATTTGGGTTAATCATAGGCTATGGGCAGAAGCCCAGACAGAAAAAGGATAGATGTAAATCATGAACATGAAAACATAATCATCTATGGGAAGAAAACCATAGAATGCAAAAACCTGATTCACCATAGTTTAAGTTAGGTCTGGGGCTAATAATCTTACCCTGACAAAAGAACTAGTTGCTGAATCATCAATAAGTATATATAGAAACAACTCTGTTAACCATCTGATCGATGTCTTGGGTTATGACCAGCATGACAGTATCACAACTCCTAATGATGTTCATACAATGTATCAGGCGTCCAAGGCTACACAAATCACCAATTCCATGCAGAAATACGACGTAATATTCTCTGAGTCAGTATAAGCGAGCGTCGCTGAAAAGGATCTTGAAAAGTGAAGTGTAACTCTGACCACAGGATAATATACTCGGGGTACCAGAGGTTTCGCCATTATAACGAGTAAAGAAGTAACAAGCACATTGATAGAATGTTAATCTGTAAATGAACGCCTTATAGCAGAAATATACAATTTAAAATTTTGTAAACACTCATACAATATTATGCACAAATGAATTTCGGTGATGTGGATGCAAACAGGAATTCTATGAGCAACGTCAATCTATAATCTCCTAAATACCACAACATGACACGATCATCATAACAGGAGACCTAAACGCCAAAGTAGGAACTGAAACACAAACTTAGAACCAAAAAAAAATGGGAAACAAGGATGCGTGGTAAGAAAAAAATGAATCTTTTTTCATAACAAAGTACTCGTAGGAGGTACTATCTTTCCGCATCTGGATATACACAAACTGACATAAAAACTCGTTACGGAAAAACATCAAACCAAATTGACCATGTGATGATCAATCGGAAATGGAGGGGTCTCTACATCAAGCTCAAATTGGTAAGAAGTGCTCAAAGATACAGTGACAACTACTTTCTAAGATATAATGTAAACCTCAAGCCAAGGAAAGTAAAAACAAAAAAAAAGTAAACAATCGAAAGAGACTTAGTATTCCACATCTAAATGCACCAATTACAAGAAAGCATTTAACATATAACTTGTAAACAGGTTCAGTATGCTTGATAACGAGGCTGACAATAAAAGCAATAACTACACAATAGAAGCACTTTGCAACAATATCAAAACTGTTTATAACGATACATCAGAGAAAATAATATGCTTCCAGACAAGAGAAAACAAAGAATGGCTGTCTGAAGATACAAAAAGGGAAGAACGGAATGTAATCAAGCAAAAAATTTAAATACCAAATCAAAAGGACCACAAGACCAACTGCGAATAAATTTCGAAGCAAAAGACAAAAATGTGAAAAGAAATGCAAAGAAGAACTAGCGGCGATCTGGCAGATGAAGATTTCAAATAATGGAGAAATGAGTGTCGGATACAAAATAACCAAAACAGATTACAGGTACCAGAACTGCAAAAATCAGCCAAGTTAAGGACAGACAATGAAATGCTTTTAAAATAGCAAAAAAACAACCTAAGAGATGTGTAGAACATTCCAAACAAGTACCAAAGTGGCAGCTGGAGTTTCCGGCAGGAGAAGAAATAAAAGATCCATCCCGTGAAATCCACTCAGTCGACTCGTTGCGAAACACTTCAGTTCCACGCCCTCCAACAGAGGAAATTCACATGGTTGAGCTGCAGTTCTAGAGCATCCAACTATTGCTGGTACACAAGGAAAAAATCTTCAAAGCAATCCATTCTTAATCTTTGACTTCAAAAAACTCGTCCGCATTGCATATGTGTTTTCGGATCGCCTTGATACCCCTGCGATCGATGGCCAAGAAACCTTAAGGCTTTGCCCAGCAGTGATTATAGTGCATCGCACGGCTCCTTGATAAGATCACTACAACGGCCCCTGAGAAAATGGCTCATGATTTTTATCATAATGATTGATGACGCTAAAGAATTTACATTCTTCCGATTGTAGTAGTTCTGACACAGGCGTCGATGTGGCGGCCGAGCACGTAGCAGTATTTGCACTCGTTATTCTTGCTCAGCAAGACTTTCGGGTGGGGTCGAATTGGCAAGTATCAGGTACATCGTGCCACTCCTCAAAGAAGAATGGTTCAATACCGACTGGCATTGGCGGTGGCTTCAATGTTACATTTATTAGTGAGTGACAGCTTATTCTCGACAAAAGAAGCTTGCATGTAACCCCTTTCGAGAATTTCTTTTTGCTCCAGCAGCTGGTAGACGGAATTGTGTATCGACCTAATTAACACATGAAGGCGAACACAGTCAAGCGATATATAGCACAGAAGCAGCCTGCAGCATCGTCTTGTCACAGGTTGATATCATGATGATGAGGTCACTGACTGATCGCTGGAGGATCAAAGTAGGAAATGTATTCGACGTCCTTTTATCTAAATGAAGCAGTAATCTGAGTGATATGTCGAAAGATAACAGACAGTATTCTTAGATAAGGTGATTACCAGGAGCCGGTGGAGTCTTTTATGGACCCAGAAAGTCACAGTTCTAGAGTGCTTAGGATCAAAATTTACCTATCGAAGTGCAACTGACCAGCAACAGTTTTACTGTCCTGGGTCCAACCTGAGCAGGCACATGAACACTGATGGTAATTCCAAGGCTTCATCAAACCTATCCACAAAGTCTTTGAAGAAAATCTAACACCACAATCTCTTTTATTCTAAGCATAATGACATGTCGGTGGACAATTCCATTTAAGACCAAGCCATGCTAGACTCGATCGACGTCAATCAAACCTACTGTGCATAAAGACCGTGGCATCGTCAAACCAATCATCAACACCAACGAAATACTTTGATTGTGAGTGGAGAAAAAGTTCCCTGGTCGGATGATTTAGTCGAAGAGTTGCACAAGCCATTCTGATTCAAATTTCAGAAATGTGATGTAATGGGCGAGGATGAGACCTAGAGTTGCTGGACAGTCAATATCGTGGATATGTGTGTTCGCGATACCCAAGGTCATAGGCTCGTCTTGAGCATCAATGATGACTTCTCCAAGTCTGGTCGGTTGGTACTACGCAAAGTGAAGAAGGATATGTCCTGATCCAGCTATGGTCAAATAGTTCCGCTACCTTGTGGACAGATTTAGGTTAATCATAGGCTATGGAAGAAGCCAAGACAGACAAAAAGATAGATGTAAATCGTGAACATGAAAAATTAATCATGGGAAGAAAACCTGATTCACCATAGTTTAAGTTAGGTCTGGCTGGGGCTAATAATCTTACCCTAACAAAAGAACTAGTTGCTGAAACATCATTAGGTATATATAGAAACAACTCCGTTAACCGTCTGATCGATGTCTTGGGTTATGACCAGCATGACAGTATCACAACTCCTAATGATGTTCATACAATGTATTAGGCGTCCAAGGCTACACAAATCACCAATGCCATGCAGAAATACGACGTAATATTCTCAGTGTAAGCGAGCGTCGCTGAAAAGGATCTTGAAAAGTGAAATTAAACTCTGACCACAGGGTAATATATTCAGGGTACCAGAGGTTTCGCCATCATAACGAGTACGAAGAAACAAGCACATTGTTAGAATGGTAATCTGTAAATGAACGCCTTATAGCAGAAATATACAATTCAAAATTTTGTAAACACTCATACAATATTATGCACAAATGAATTTCGGTGATGTGGATGCAAAACAGGAATTCTTTGAGCAGATAACGGCTCGGAGTTCTGTATGTGGATATGTCTGGAACTGCAAAAAGTAGGAAATGTATTCGACGTCCTTTTATCTAAATGAAGCAGTAATCTGCGTGAAATGTCGAAAGATAACAGACAGTATGCTTAGATAAGGTGATTACCAGGAGCAGGCGGAGCCTTTTATTGACCCAGGAAGTCACAGTTCTAGAGTGCTTAGGAACAAAATTTACCTATCGAAGTGCAACTGACCGGCAACAGTTTTACTGTCCTGGGTCCAACCTGAGCAGACATATGAACACTGATGGTACTTCCAAGGCTTCATCAAACCTATCCACAAAGTCTATGAAGAGAATCTAACACCACAATCTCTTTTATTCTAAGCATAATGACATGTCGGTGGACAATTTTCATTTAAGACCAAGCCATGCTAAGACTCGATCGACGTCATTCAAACCTACTGCGCATTAAGACCGTGGCATCGTCAAACCAAGTATCAACACAAACGAAATATTTTGACTGTGAGTGGAGGAAAAGATCTCTGGTGGGATGATTTAGTTGAAGAGTTGCACAAGCCATTCTGATTCAAATTTCAGAAATGTGATGTAATGGGCGAGGATGAGACCTAGAGTTGCTGGACAGTTAATATCGTGGATATGTGTGTTCGCGATAACCAAGGTCATAGGTTCGTCTTGAGCACCAATGATGACTTCTCCAAGTCTGGTCGGTTGGTACTACTCAAAGTGAAGAAGGGGACCTCGGTGTGAGTAATCATCCGGACCACATTCAAAGATCGCATATGTTAGAACTAGAAGCCTTACCCTTGGAGTGATAAGGGCTCGGAGTTCTGAAACAAGGAGGTCAAGCAGCTGCTCTCGAAGCATGGTATCAATCTCTACTTCACCAATGGCTATGAGAAATCGATTGTGATCGAAGGCTGGAATCGCACAATGTAAGAAATAATGTTCAATTACTTATCAGCCAACGCCACGCGCACCTACCTACCCGTGATGGACGATCTCGTTACCAATACATACCCTCAAACACCAATCCATCAAGATGACGCTACCAACGCCAGTCAGAAGGCGACCAAGCCCCATGTAACCCTGAACCATTACTTTTACTTGCCACCCTTGCAGTTGCAAGGTCTCAACGTCGGCAATAATGTCCAAATTGCATTCGAGAATGGGTGCACACAGCGCTAAATCGGGGAATTATTCGTATTTCAAGTGTAGAACAACCAGCTTATCACTTTGAGCTGAGGCAGCTTCCTCGAGCTCTACATTAGAGAGAGGTTAATGGGGATGACCATGTACCGTGTTCCCAATTTATTTAAGATTCAATAGTGCTTGAGGGTGCTTACACCGTTGCCCTCCTCGCTAAAAATCTTGCAGAAGATGATGTTCATCTCTTGTTTGGTTATAAGACATCGCTAGTAATTCTAGAAGGCGATGCTGCGCTGGATGACGCTCTTCCTGAACCCGCCTTCGCCTCCTTGATGGCTTAACCGTTTTCTACCTTGATGGTGAACGGCTTGATCTTGAGCCTTGCCACCTCACATATCCGTAATCATCACTATGATTTTGTTCACGCCAGTAGCAATGCCAGGAGAATGGTCATTTGAGTAGTTGGGGGTGTCGAACTTTGTTTGCACATGTAGTGCGAAATCCGTGTAAGAGTAAACGGTCCAGATGTCGTAGCCAATCTATCGGTGTCAGTTAGAGCAGTTGGGCGTCGTCATTGCACTTCTTCCGCATAAATCCGCAATCGAAGTTGTACATCATGATACTTGAGATGTCCCAGATGCCAGCTCAAAGGTAGACTGAATTATCGAAATTGAGCTTGGTCTTGTTTATGTAGACAACTGCAAGGTTCACGATGACGATCACAGTCCTGGTTGCATGGCAACATGCATCAATGACCAATCGGACGACAGCTCACGTACCTGGTTAATCTCTATATTCTACGACAGGAGAGAACAGTCGTTGTGAGTGTCGTGAAGCCCCTTGGGGGTACTAGAGATTACATTACAACATAGCTCTATACTCGTAATCGTCTCAATATAGAAATATTACAGTAGATACGATGTTAAACCATTAAAAAATGCCTCTATAAATCTATAACCAATGAATCAACCAAATAGTTGAACATGGGATCTTTGAAGTTGTTACCTTCAAAGGTCGATTTCTATATTCTGGTCTTATTGTGATCCTATGGTGTATTTTATTTAACTGATGGACAAGCAACGACCACTGTTGCCATGTTTGGTCCAAATTGTCTGGGAAGTTTATGACATTTGAAAATGCTACCCATTGGGTAAAATATGTAACTATTGCTTTCAATCACTGATCCTTTGGGTCAGGTGAGCTAAAATGTGAGATAAAAAAGATATTTCAGTTAAAATACACTCCACAGTTGACGTTCTTCCAAGGATAACCCATGAAAGAATTTATGTTTATTTCCAGTCAGATGTGAAAAGATATTTAAATGTGGTCATAGGGTTCAATATTGAAACTATGTTCCATGCTGAAGACCATCTTGGATAAGGTACAGACATACAAGATACCATTTGTGGAAGGGATAATCTAAGGACCACTTTGATATAGTTTTGTTCTGATTGGACTATAGTGTACTACTTTTAGAGAAGAAATTGGTTTCCTTAGGGTCCCATGTTAACCCATCTTTGCTAGCCAAGTGTTACGATCAGCTCCTCTTCTCTTCACCCTTGGCGGATTGAGCCACAATGTGTGAAAAATGAGTTTCAAATTATCTCCCTTTGAAGTAGGAGTTTCTGTATAATTTATTGTAATAATTAAAGATTATTTATCGAATCTAATAATACAACAATTCACAATATATTTAACTAAAAGGAGATAACCCCTCAAAAGTAAAGAAAGATTATAAAATTGCGGAAATTTTGCAAAATAGAAAAATCACTAAACACCATATTTTAAGTTTTATTGTTACGATATATATTTGAAATCTGAATATAAGCTAATTGATTGGCTGCAGCGAAGATTAACTGCAACCAATCAAAAACATGGATTTGAGGCTTAATCTGCCAAGGGTGAAGATGAGAGGAGCGAATCGTAACCCTTGGCTAGCGAAGATGATGTTAACCTAAGTTCCCTGCTAGTGGCAAACTTAAATGAGATATGGACATGCCTAAAACCTGTCTCTAAGTGGACCATCAAGGGATCACTGTGATGGAGTTTGGTTTTTATTGACCTTAAATAGATGCTCTACTGGGGGCCAATGTTAAACTGTGCCCCATGCTGGCAACCATCTTTGAAGAGATACAGACTTGAAGAATACCTTTTTCATAGCGTTCAATCTTCTATCAATCTGTTTTATTGTTTCACCCTGGAAAGGGGGCACCGGAAAAGAAACCAGTCCGACAACTTTGGCTGACTTTTTCACTTTTTAAGATGTAGGAGATTTTACTATTATTATTTTTTAAATACCTGTGACAGGTATCTAATCGTGAATGAAAGGATATGGAGAAAATGCACATGAGACAAAAGTCTCTACAAAAACATGGTAAATACAAGCAAAGGAACAACGCTTTTATTGGTGTTCTTCATCTTGAAGTCACCATAACGTCTTCAACAATGAGCGTTGCTCATACCTCATAGTAAGTTCAAGACGACCCCTGGCATCTATTTGCTAATTGTCGAAAAACGCTACTTCCATGTCTTTTCTGGTCAAGATCTAAATCTACCGATTCTGTTT
>MJUU01005096.1:125349-140401 GCA_002080025.1 Modiolus philippinarum
CTGTCTCAAATACTGTAGGAGATTTGCTCCGGACAAAGGGGGTACCCTATTGTTAAAAATTTGACGTAAAAATGACTAAGTTCAACAACTGATATTTTTGACATTAATCATCAAAAATCAAAATCAAAGTACCATTCACACCTTTGATATATGTACAATTGATCTGCAAAATAAAAACTTCCTGTCTCATACATTGTAGGAGATTTTCTCCGGACAAATGATGTACCCATTTGGCAGCCGCTCTCCTGCCTGCCCTCCTGCCCACCCGCAATTTTCACCATTTTAATAACCAGATTTTTTTCCGATGGAAACCTGGTTAAAAATAGATGCAGTCAAGTGTAGTCATTGGTTTAAGTACTAACAAAATGTAAAAAATGTAAAAAAATTGGAAAGTTTGTAATGTAATTCATCATGGTAGGAACATAAGAAACATGCATAGTAGCATTAGAGATTTTTATCTACATTTGTATTTTTCAGATCAGTAATCATTGATGAACACATGCTGCATATACATACCAACATAGAAACTGAAAAGCATAAAACACAGATTATATATTTTCATGTGGTTTGGATAGAATACCTGTCAGAGATAATGACACATGCACATACAGTTTGATTTCTGATAGATGGTAGGTATAAGTATGAATCAAACAGTAAAGTGGTCAGTACTACAGACCCAACTGCATTCCCTCCCTATCATTCCTACAACGCAACAACCAAGTCCAATGATGGGATAAATTATGTAGTCCACAGCTGTAATGCCTTCTAGGGCTCTGTCATTTACTTAACTCTGAGTTCTCATAAACATTCACAAATTCAGGAAGAGCAAACTGAATCTTTTAAAGACAGCTTATGTGATCATATACAGTCAAACTTCGGTGAACACCCAAGGGACCAATGAAAACAGCTAATGTAATCATATACAGTCAAACTTCAGTGGCTGGAACACCCAAGGGACCAATGAAAACAGCTTATGTAATCATATACAGTCAAACTTCAGAGGCTGGAACACCCAAGGGGCCAATGAAAACAGTTTATGTAATCATATACAGTCAAACTTCGGTGGCTGGAACACCCAAGGGACCAATGAAAACAGCTTATGTAATCATATACAGTCAAACTTCGGTGGCTGGAACACCCAGGGACCAATGAAAACAGTTTGAACTAGAGGGGTGTTTGAGGTTCAACTTTGTTTTAACTTGAACAAAGGGATCAGAAAAACAGTTTGAGGTATCCATGGTGTTCGAACAACTGCAGTTTGAGCCATCAAAGTTCAACAGTATAAACAACTTATGTTGGAGCTGGAGCAAACAATCACCGTCACATGTATAGCAATATAAATATGATGTTAATTTATGTGTGCTTCCTCTAAAGTATGATCTAGCATTCTAAGAATCAATGTAAGAAATGTTTTAATGTATAGATAAATCACATACTACTTTGGCCATATAAGGTGCACTCATGCTTCCTATCCTGGCAACACAAGAACTAGCTCCCATACCAGTATTACGAACAACAGTTGGGTATAGTTCTGCAGACAAAATGTATATTGCACCAAAGGAAACACTGGAACCAAGTTTTCCTAGAATGGCTAAAACTGTAGTCAATATCTGCAATGCTGGAAAAGAAAAAAAAATGAAACAAGAGTTGATGGAGCATAGCTCATTGTTGAAGGACTCATGGTGACTTCAAGATGAAGAAAAAACAATAAAAGCTTTTTGTAGAGACTTTGTCTTTTGTTCATTTATGCCATATTCTTTCATTGTTATTTTACTGGAGTTTGTGTCTCCTGCAGTGTGGAGCCTAAAAAGATTCCCCCTGCAAGAGATGTATGCTTTCTATACATTTCAGTTATGGTGTACTTATTCTTGAGAGCATATCTCATATGGATACCCTATCATACTTTCAAATTTTGGCATCTTATTTTTTTCAATTTCCTAATAATGTTATTCTGACCATTTTCTTTATAGTGCCCACATCTCTTGTTTTATTATGCAAGTTTTCTTGCAACTGACTCACATAAATTCTTATTCTTTAATATACTTAAAATAGAACAAGAGGTTCTCAAGCACCTGCATCTTTCACTTCAACCATTGACAAGTGTATGCCATATGATTCTATTTTGAATTATATTACTCACTGGCTGTCGCCTTGGTTGAGGTATGATCACAGTAAACACAATTTTTTAAGGTTAACAAAGGCGGACTATTGTAAGCAGATTGTTAACCACTCGTATCATAGTTTCAGAGGAAATTTTTGTTATGTCAGATAAGAATGCAACAATATTATAATTTCATCTTTGCATTACCGCTGCTCAACCATAGAATATCAGCTTGCAATGTTTATCACGACTTAAGTTCAATAATAATAAAAGTTTTGAAGCTTTTAGCATATATTACATATGTATTATAAAGTATTACAACTAGTATACTTACCTTTACCACCAAACACTACAGTAAATAAAGTTGAAAGACATGAAAATCCAGCTACGAACATAAAAATACTATATGTCTTTTTACGACCAATTCTGTCTATAAGCACTAGGCCTATCACTGATGAAGGAAATTCAACTGCAGCCAGTAAGAAAAAGTTCAGATAAAAATTTCCACTTAACTGGCCGGTATTCATTGTTACACCAAAATATACAAGGCTAACTACCATCCTGAAAAAAACAACATGATTTGTAGACATTGTGAAAATGTAAAAAGATTACTTAACCTATACAGTGAAACCTGTCTAAGCCAAACCCTGACTAAACTGAAAACCTGTCTAAACCAATTATGATATAAAAGTAATACGTATAAATTTCTTTATATTTTGAACCTCTACAAACCAACCACCTGTCTAGACCAAACAAAATCTTCAGCCCTAAAGGGGTTCGGTTAAGACAGGTTTGACTGTAAATAAATAGATGTTTAAAGTTTCAATTATGTATGAACTTAGTCCAGTAACATAGCCCTTTGTGTCTTGCCCTTAATCATATAATACATAATATATAAAGAAAAGCTATGGCTTTGAAGGCCCAGTCTTCATAACATTTTAAGTGCAGTTCCATGTGAAGTTAAAAAATCTGGTGGCACATGAGTGAAATGAATTTTCTTTTCTTGTTGATTTTCCAGTGTAGTTTTAAACATTAGTAAGAAATATACCCCGTTTTTCTTATTTACTCATTGGGGAGTTTAGATGCTATTATAATCATAATGACAAACACTTTTGAAAAATTCTTGTTGCTCATGAATGTTCTTATGAATAAACATTCAGATAAGACCAAAATTTCTGAGAAGGAAATTTTACATGTACCCCGGGACATGTACATATTTTTATTTTTATATGGAATTACTGTACTTAACATAAAGCCATTTTAGTTGTGTATTCTCTATTGAACATTTTCATTAATTTTCACCGCGCGTCTAATTGTTTTGATTTTATCTATTACTACCCTGGCAGATGGTAAAACAAAATACAAATAAATGATGATTGTGCAAAAATCATATTAAACCCATCATATCATCTAAAAGGTAGGTTTAATAAAGTTTACTTTGAACTTTGATGTACAACAGAAAATGCTGCTACAAAATTCAGATTCCTTTGTTCACAAGAAAGTATTCATTTTACAATTTTTCAATCATGCATACATTTAAAACCTGTCAAATCATAGTCTGTTGACCTTTAATTAACTTACCAATTAAAAAGTAGTATTGAAGTTCTAGAAAGCAATACTTTTGATGTAAATAAATGCCATAGTTTTCCACGTTTTCCCTTTTCATTCATTTCAATCCGATCTATCATGTCATCGTCTAGATCTACTTTATTAACAGATGCTGCCTTCTGTAATATCTTAGCGGCTTTTTTACGTCTGCCTTTACTTATTAACCATCTTGGAGATTCTGGTATCAACCTGGGGTAAAAATAAACACATTGGCTAATTAACATATTAATTCCACATTATTTCAATATCTATCTCAGGTAAAAACTAGAAAAACTGTGAGTACCACTGCTCCCCAATATGATTCCAGAATTTAAAAAAATCAAAAAAAAAAAAAAAAAAAAAAAAAAAAATCAAGTAAAATCAAAGTTTTAAATAGCTAGTGCACAATGGCAATATGTGAACATTCTGTGAAAGTTGCATTGAATTTCATCAATTGGTCTAGGAGGAGTTGTCGCTACAAAGTGTGTACCCCTATGGCAGACAGAATAACAAACAAATGAACTGACACCATGATCATTATATTATACGTATAGTACACCATGCAGTCTTTAATTCTTAATGATGAACTCTCAGCACCTGTAATCTCCTGCATTTGATGTAAGCATTACACTATATATATACAGTACATGTATATCTAACATGGAATTAATTGTCCACCACTAACCTTTTTCCCAAGACGTTTCGGCCTTAGGCCTACATCAGTTAAAAAATTTTTAACTGATGAAGGCCTAAGGCCGAAATGTCTTGGAAAAAAGTTAGTGGTGGACAATTAATACTTTTTATTCCCTTTTGGAATTTTTTTGGAACAAGGATAACATGGAATTGATTTTAAAATTAAGTTATAAGTATGAAATACATAACTGTCACATCCCTAACTAGAGGCTCACAGACTGGGCCTTTATAAATGACCTGACAAAATGCTTCATAGTAATGCCTATAAAACATGATTAAGGAATGAGCTCAGAAAACATAAAATCAGAAAATTTATGTTTAAATACCAACCCAATTCATCCTACATTCAATAAGATTGTCATATTGACTCACATCTGAAGATGAACACCCTTTATACCAATGAGTTCTATGATGAAATTTTGTTTTTTTTATAGTGTTTCAAGTGAGACCTGGTACCAAAATTCTTGCTAGCAGCTAAAACTTTTTTACAAATTGACAGAAAAATAGGTTCATTTAATCTGATCAATAGCTATTGTATTCCGATGAATAGAGACTGGATAATAACCAGTCACACTTGGATAAGCGCACTTTTCACACCTTCCCATTCATCATTAATCAATTTAATTTACAATAACTATTGATGAATTCAGTTAATAAATAGACCTATTTTTATGTCAATTTGTAAAAGAGTTTGGTATAAGGTCTCACTTTAAAATGGTAAGTTGGTAAAATTTGCTTCGGTAGTTTAGAGATTATGGTTGACAATGAAGTTTTTCATTATGGTCTAATTAAGAAACAGATTATTGCAAGCAGGCTCTATGCCAATTAGAACATGTGCAGACCTATTTTAAACCGAACGATAGCGAGGTATAAAATGAAGACAAATATAAGGTCTGACCATGTTCTAATTCACATAGAGCCCAATTATAATAATCTATTTTGAATCTAATCATTTGACAAGCGTTTTGAAAATTCGAAGCAGCTCTTAGAGGGCAATATTGGGTTTGACACTAAAATTAAAATATTTCGGAAAACTGCATACAAACACATATAAATGGACATAGAGAAATCTATATTCAGTATTTTATTAATACTAGTTGATAATATGCTTATAAATTAATACAAATAATCTGTTATAAAATATAAAATATGGATATTATAAAATAGAAGCAGGTATAAGTGTGAGCTGGTTGTATATCTGATTTATATGACTGCTTAGTTACCGTATAGCGGGTTATTTTGACGGGTGTAAAATTTGGTGGTTTTAAAGAGAAAATGTATACGAAAAATTTTGGCGGTTTTTATTTTCGCGATTACGTTAAATACATAATAAAAAAGTTCCCTTGTAACTAAAAGAAGTAAATTTCGGTTAATAATAAGTGCTGATCAACATGAAATATTTAAGGAAAGAATGATAATTATCTTTTGATTTTAAATATTTTTTATGCCATTAATCAATTATTTAGTAAATTACATGTAATTTATAGTACTTGCATTTTCAGTAATTTTAAATATTTGTCACCTACACAGCTTGGCCTGAATACAAACTTTAGACAGGCACAATACATAGAGATATCCAAGCCGTTATGATAAATATTAATTAATTACCATGGGTAATAATTACAAAAAAGTTATAAATTTCATATACTTCTTTGAATATATAAACTGTAGAATAAAATTTGGTGGAATTTATTTTGGCGATTTAAGCTAGACCGCTAAAATGCGCCAAAATTAGCACCCCTCGAAAATAACCCGCTATATGGTATGTTATATTTGAAGCCTAAAAAAGAAAATAAAGGAATAAAACTCATGTTTATAATTTTATTACCGTTAAAAATTTTTAAAATTTTATATTTAATTTGTAGAGCATAATATGCAACATAGATAAGATTTCATAACAACAAGACTCTCGTTGCTAGGTTATGGTTAATATCATAGTATGTCAATTTCAGTTCCGAGTCTTAAATTCAGTAATGTTGTAAATTTCCATTATTGTCATTTTTTGGGTGATTCATTATTTAAAACTTTATTTACAAACAAGAGTGGACCCTAATAGATGTTTCGCCCGTCCCTGCTTGGTCACTATATAGCTAAAACAGTCATGTACGACTCAAGAGCAAGTTACAAGCCAAATATTATTACCATATCACTTACAGTAATTGAGAAACTATTCTAATAAGAAAAACTTAACTATGTTCACTAGACCATGAAATTAAGGTAAAGGTAAAAAGCCATATTGCAGACTGACATGTACTAGCCAAGACCAAGCTATATACCCAATATCATTGACCTATCACTTGTTGTTATTGAGAAACAGACTTAAGCAAAAAAACTTAACCTGGGCACTGGTCCACTGGACCATGAAATTGAGGTCAAGGTCAAAAGCCATATGGTAGACTAACATGTACTAACCAAAACCAAGCTATATACCAAATATCATTGACCTATCACTTTTAGTTATTGAGAAACAGACTTAAGCAAAAAAACTTAACCTGGTCACTGGACTGTGAAATTGAGGTCAAGGTCAAAAGCCATATTGCAGACTGACATGTACTAGCCAAGACCAAGCTATATACCAATTATCATTGACCTATGGCTTTTAGTTATTGAGAAACAGACTTCAGCAAAAAACTTAACCTGGTCACTGGTCTGTGAAATTGAGGTCAAGGTCAAAAGCCATATTGCAGACTGACATGTACTAGCCAAGACCAAGCTATATACCAAATATCAATGACCTATCACTTGTAGTTATTGAGAAACAGACTTAAGCATAAAAACTTAACCTGGTCACTGAACTGCGAAATATAAGTCAAGGTAGGCAAATAGGGTTCCCCACAAGCTACATGTACCTATGGACAAAATATAAAGTTCCTACATCAAAGGCTTCTATACAATAACTTGAGTTTACACCACGGTTGTCGTCATACTTTGCACGCCTATGTCTTGCTTTCCACGAGGCAGTAAATATCGAGTGAATAAAATGTGAAACTACATTACAAATGTCCTTTTGTTAAAAATATATACATGTGCTTAAAAATATTGTTGGAATTGGAACAATAGCTTTGTTTCCAAAGAGAAAGAAGAGTCAGTCATATTAGAATGTAAAACAGCTATGATCTCAATGGTTGTCATATGTTTTTTGTCTATTCAGATTGAAAAGAGCAATCTTAGCAAAAAATCTTCCATTCAAGTACATTTTGGTCTAATTTGCTGCAACAGTTTCACAGCAGATGTTTTTCCCATAGGTACTGCTAAACTATGTTCCCTCCTGATGACCAAGTATTTTTAAATTTGATTGGAATGAAAAGAACAGTGTTTTTGTACAGATTTTCCATATATTATTTCTGTTGAATTTTCTTCAGTGCTTTCAAAGATGATCAAAATATGTGATTTTTTCATATGGTGATATGTTTAAGTATGCTTGAACAGTGCTAGTGGCAATCTTTTACATTAGATCTGAAGAATACCGAAGGAACAAAGGAGTGGTATTTACAAAAATTAAAGTCCACAGACATGACCAAAACGAGGACACATACAAAGCACAGAAATAAAAATCACAACATTCAAAACCAAGGCACTCACCATGTGAACTCCTGTGAAACTGAGAGTAACATCAGGTGAAATAAGGGAACTTTGTAGGGATCCTTCTGAACACCATTCTAGTATAGTTTAAATAAGTTTTTTCATTAGTTCAGAACAGTTGATGAAAATTGTTTTTCACATGCATGGTTCCAATATAAAACAATGTTCTATGCTAGGGAATTCATGATTTTAGTCAGATACGAGTGTATATAATAATACATGTACATATTACTCAATGCGCTTATATATAATTAACAGTACATAAATGTAAAACAACATACCAACTGTACATGAATAAAAATTAAGCATATCTAAAACTAGAAAAAAATAATCTAAATATGAATCAATAGTGCTTATCTGAGTTATGAATCAAATTACTAAGAAGGAAATTACAATAACAACAATTATTTAAAATAAAAATAAGTATGTCAATTAAAAATTTCCATACAAAAATAACTTAAGGTTTCAAATGAAAATAAAATATTTAAAAAAAATTGGAATTGACTAAAAATGTCAAAAATTTGCAATTCCTCAACCAAAAATTAAAATATCACTATAACATAATAAAAATAAAGTATAAAAAAAACAAATAAAAATAAAAGAATGCAATGTAGACAGTAAAACCGTAGATATGGCAAATGATAATGAGCAATTTTTGTAAAGAACCTTCCATACATCATTCCTGTAAAGTTTGGTTGAACTTGCATCAGTAGATTCAGAGGAAATATTAAAACTTAGTAGTAAGTCTTCCAGGGAAGACATATGTTGCCTGCGTAATAACAAAAATATTCTAAGTTCTTTCAAACAGGAAGTGGGCAAGCGAGCCATCCAAAACTCTGTTACACCATATACGTCCCCATACTGACACTTCATGCCAAATTGCAAAAAGCTCTGATACATTTTGTACACGGTTCCTGAGAAAAATGTAATTTTATGACGCCAATGCAAGACGACGGATAGTGATCCCTATATGTCGCCACTGTGTGAACGCAGGCGACACGAAAATGTGAACAGATACCAAATAAATGAAATAATTTGTAAAGGTTCAATGGAACCTGGTGTCTTGCTGGCTCGCTCCACTGTCATTCTTATTTGGCTTATATTAGGATGTGGTTGCTAACAGAATTCCAAGGAACAACTTGTCTCTGAGAGTTTCAGGAAATTTACCAAAATTGGAACCATATTTTTTATTTCTTAGTTTTCAGAATTATGTCTTGTATGAAGACATGGCTGAAATATTTGATTGTATGCAAAAAAAAAAAAAAAAAAAAAAAATGCTTGTATTGGACATTTTCATGAAATTTATCAAAGTTGGAACTGGAACAAAATAAAATTCTGAAAGCTTAGTGTGCAACAATTCTACTATCAAAATTTAAGTCCTTATTTACAATTTTGTTTAAACAATGTTGATATATGGACCTAAATAGAAAATTTAGCCAAATTCATTGAAGCGAAAAATATAGGGCACAGTGACATAATTTTGGTATGGATGTTGGTTACTTCTAAATATGTAACCACTTCACAATAATCATCAGTCTATGGCCTGTAGGTGCTGAGATATGGTGCAAACAAAAAAATTGATAGAAAAAGCATATGCTAAGCTCACCTCGTTGTGCAGCATTGTCACATGTTAGACATTTAACAAAACAGGAATGGACTATAATCATTCTCTTTAACAGATTCATTCATGCATAAAATGTAGGTCACAGACTGCATCAAAAGCATGCACTGCAGTGCATCATACATACCAATATGGTTGATGTGGGACATTTCAGTAAGCAGGAATGGACTTTAACCACTCTACCTTACCAAGACACTCTTGCATCAAATTTAGGTCGCAGTCAGCATCCAAAGCATGCATTGTTGTTGTCATCCAAAATGCATCATACATACCAATATGGTTGATGTGGGACATGTCAGTAAGCAGGAATGGACTTTAAACATTCTACCTTACCAAGTTGCTCATGTGTAAAATGTAGGTCACAGACAGCATCTGAAACATGCATTGCAGTTGCCATCCAAAAATGCATTATACATACCAATATGGTTGATGTGGGACATGTCAGTAAGCAGGAATGGACTTTAACCATTCTACCTTACCAAGTCCCTCATGCATAAAATGTAGGTCACAGACAGCATCCGAAGCATGCATTGCAGTTGTCATCCCAAAATGCATCATACACACCAATATGGTTGATGTGGGACATGTCAGTATGCAGGAATGGACTTTAACCATTCTACCTAACCAGGTCGCTCATGAGTAAAATGTCTGAAGCATGCATTACAGTTGTAATCCAAACTGCATCATACATACCAATATGGTTGATATGGCACATGTCAGTTAGCAGCAATGAACTTTAACCATTCTTCCTAACCAGACGTCGACGCTAGGGGTATCACAATAGCCCCCTCACTTCATGATGTGAGCTAATAAGTCCAACTAATGGCAAAATACAGAATAAAGGATTATTCCAGGAGCAGCATATAGCTCTGAAACGGTAAGAGCTACGCCAAATCCACTGACATACTACTGAAAGCTTATATCAAGATCTAGAGGAATCCAGAGAAAAAAAAACCATCGAAATCTGATCAAAAATAAAATTTCACATTATTAAGAAAAAATGCAATTTTGCCCCTTTGACCCCTTACAGATAGGAAATGGTAAGAGCTACGCCAAATCCTTTGGCATACCACTGAAAGCTTATATCAATAGTAATCCAAAGAAAAAAATCCCATCGAAATCCAATGGAAAATAAAAATTTTACGTAATCTGCAAATTTGCAGTTTTGGCCCCTTTGAACCCTTATAGCTCGGACATGGTAGGAGCTCCGCCAAATCCATTGCCATTGTACTGAAAGCTTATATCAAGAGGAATACAAAGAAAAAAATCCCATTGAAATCCAATGAAAAATAAAAATTTTAAGTAATCTGCAAATTTGCAGTTTTGGCCCCTTTAACCCGTTTAGCTCGTAAAAGGTAAGAGCTACGCCAAATCCAATGCTTTACTACCGAAAACTTATATCAAGAGGAATCCAAAGAATAGATTCCCATTGAAATCAGATGAAAAATTTTAGGTAAGGCCAAAAAAAAAAAAATATGTGTGTTTACGGTAATCCGACCGACCCATTTTTTTATAGATGCCGACCCTAGAACTTTTATTGATTCTCTAAAAAAAAAGTTCAACGTTGTTATCAACCGACCCTATTTTGATACAGACCTCTGTAAATTGATAAGTTTATCTGGTAACATGCTTCCGCTGGTACGGAAAGTTAATAAAATAGACATTTAAACTTTTTATTTGGTTCAAAAGACATTCAAATAGACAAAAATCAAGAAATATGCCAAGTTTCTTCCAAAACACAATGCAAATGGCAGGACTTCCGGTTTGTAGGATTCATTTCGGAACGGACTTGGGAATGACCCGAAATTTTTCCGAATTTCGTTGACGATGCCTAAAAAAAAAAAAAGATTCCCGACCTACCGACCCTAATTTTTTTCAGCAGACTACAGTAAACACACATATTTTTCTTTTTGGCCTAATCTGTAAATTTGCAATTTTGGCCCAGTTCAGCCCCTCATAGCTAGATAAGGAAACAAGTTACCAAAAATCTAATAGTAGAGCACTGCATTAATTTTTCATTAGGAATCCATTGAAAAAAATGCATCAAAATCGGACTAAAAATTATAAAAAACAATTTTTTTTTATTCGCCCCTTTTGGGCCCCCATTTATCTTAGGAACTGTACATGCTACGTGAAATCCCTTGGCATGTTACTGATTGGAAATTTCCTCAGGAGCACACTGAAGAAACCCCATCAAAATCTGATTAATAATAAAGATTCTACAGACAAATATGTGAAAACACATAATTTCACCCTTTTGGCCCCTTTTTCCAAAACAGGGAGAGGCCAAAAATGAAAATTAAAACCTCAGTTTTAAGCATGTGCTAAGAAACATCATACTAAAATTTGATAATGATCCATCCACTAGAACAAAGTTATGCTGTCCACAGACCCTTATGACAGCGACAATGTGGACAACACCAATGCCAATGCCATACCGCAAAATTTTTGCAGTCGTATAAAAAAATGGAAATAATTGTTTTTCAAAAGTAAACTTGCTATTCAATAATGAGGTTGTACTAAATATTATGTCAAAATTTCATTGATATTGAGTTAGATTTCAGAAAGTTATTGAAGTTCAAAAAAAGTTTAACATTAGGGTTAACCAAATGTTAATGCTGATGCTATGATGGAATCTATGGTTGCTATGTCTCACCTTTGCAACTTTCATCTCAAGTGAGATAAAAATATGCTTTGGTAAACACTTTCACCCCAAATGAAATTTAAAAGTACTGCAATGAATTCTTAAACATACCTTTTCTATCAACATTTCCAGAAATTTTGTTTTTCAAATCGTTATTGTGACTGAATTAAGTCAATTAATCTTTGCATTTACTTGATTAAAATGCTAGAACTTACCAATAGTATGGCAGGAATAGTACACAAGGTCCTGCCATTGACATTGCCAGATATTTCCAGTCCTTTAGAAGATATGCCATGCATGATAAGTAAATCAGTCCAACTGAAAAAGCAAATCCTACCAGAATACCGGCTAAATTACGTTTTGAAGGTCCTACTAACTCCATACCTGAAACATAAAATATGTTATATAATTATAAAGATGGCAGTGTTTACTCAGTTTTTCTGGTTAGACTAAAAATTCTTTGAGCAAAATTAATACCCCAACCCAACATAGACTATGGAAATTTCAATGTTTTGGTATGGGAAGCTGCCAAAACTGGTCACGGCTGTTCCAAAAATAATTGTATGGGGGTCAGAAGGCAGTTTTTAAAAGTACCCACCATGCATAAAATTTGATTTTGTTTTTCTGATTGTTTCTTCAAGGTAAGTTTCCAATATACCCCACAACCCAGAATTTTTAATTAAAGTGCATTCTGAATTCCATTCAATTATATCTGGAGCAGCCCTCAGAGCAAAATCTAAAATGTTGTGAATTATGGCATCATATAAAAAT
This sequence comes from Modiolus philippinarum, assembly GCA_002080025.1. Lineage (NCBI taxonomy): Eukaryota > Metazoa > Mollusca > Bivalvia > Mytilida > Modiolidae > Modiolus > Modiolus philippinarum. The sequence goes on from MJUU01005096.1 coordinate 138,349, forward strand.
CATGCTGAAAGCTTCATCCAATCCATTCTTTGGTTTAGGAGGAGTTGTGACTACTAGTAACTACTATGGCAATGAATGGCTGAGTTCATGTTTGACTATGGCTATTGAATTTACAACTACAGAAAGTTGGAATAAATAAATCTTTGTATCTCTGACTTAGATTATAAATTATATCATTTGATTCAGTTTATTGATTATGTATTCAATGTTGAAAACCAGATGTTTTTTTTAGATTGTTTATCATTATTAGTTGTCTACCTTATTCTGTTTTTTTTTGTCTCATCAGCATTTATCCCCCTTTTTCAATCTGCAAAAAGAAATTCCTCCCATTTAAGATCCTAATTGTTATTTGTTCTCTATCAGCTTTTACACATATTTTGGTTTATGGACTTCATAATCTTTTGATTTGATCTGCACTGAAGAGACATAAGTTGTCAAAATGTGTGTCTACATAGATTTAATTTACAGTAACCTTTGGTATTTTATTATTCAAAGCTAATCTTAAAAGCTATGAAATACCTATAACATAACAAACAACAAAAACACCATGACATGCTGCTCCAATAACAAACTGTAGTAAACAAAACACAGTGTAATCTGGTGCCCAACATACTCCAAAGGATGACGAAATTAATACCAAAATACCAAGATACATAGACTTGGATCTTCCAAACCTGAAAGTATGACAATATTGAATTATTTTCTTCAAAATAGCATCTACATCAGCCAATACTTTGTAGGATAAGACATTAAATGAACTTATCTGAATATTTCTGTCACTTTATAATTTTTTTTATAGTACTAAGAGCTAAAAAAATGTTCTAATGATACCCTTTTTAACTTACAATCTATCAAGCAGAGGCTTCATCTGATATGTTACAAAATACCCAAAACTGCTGTAAGCTTGGTCTTATCACAGATTTCCCGGATCATTAACATATTATATTTGCAATTCTTCAATGAACATACCAATATTCCTCTAGTAACACCTATAACAACTCCTTCAAAACTCCTGTCTTTTACCTGTCAATCGACCAATCAAAGTTCTATATATTGTAAACCAATTTGTCATCACTGGAGTATCAAGGTTAACCCCTTCAGGCAGTGCAAATTGGTATACAATAGAATTCTGTAGAACTCTTGATTGGTTGATTGAAAAATAAAAGACAATAGTTAAGGAGTTCTTATAGGTGTTACTTGAGGAATATTGGTATGTTCATTGAAGAATTGCAGATATAATATGTTAATGATCCGGGGAAATCCGCCATAATATGATAATTTATGATGAGGCCACAATAAGAATTAAGTTTGTTTGCACTAACCCTACTTACCATAAAAAAAAGTCCTACTAAAAGTCTTTTTTGACATGAATATGAAATTTTTATAAGTATATATATTGCCCTGTGCACGAAAACCTGAATATGGAATGTGCAAACAGAATTTAGTTTTTAGAACTGTCCTGAGTAATTTTCAAAAACTGGTAGTTGAAGACCTAGAAATTTCTCTTTATGCCTTGTAAAAACAAATAATTATATCATACAGTCGAACTTTGATTGCTCAAATGCCAATTCTAATATGGGAAAAATGGAACCATGACGACTAGCCATATGAAAATCTCCAATAACATAATGAGCGACTTCACAACAGTCTATACGCTGAAATTGACGACGTCACAATATGTTTTGTGCACAAAAACGTCAGTAAATCTGAAGTAATGGCTGTCGTTACCGTGTACACTATAGGTCCGCTCAGATCATGAAATGTCATATTAGAATCAAAATAATTCATGTTCGCCGGTGGTTTGTAGTCGATTTATATATGGGTGTCCATTATTTTCGTTTATTTTACCCCTCGCTCCGCTACGCTATGTTCTGGGTAAAATATTAACGAAAATAATGGCCACCCATATGTAAATCTCCAACAATCAACCGGCGCCCATGAATTATTTCTTAAGTAGACTGTAGGTCGAACTGTGTTTAAATTTGAATAAAGGGTCCAGAAAAAGAGGGTTCCAGATATCCATAGTTTTCAAGTTGTAATAATTATTCGAGTT
>MJUU01005096.1:141579-151863 GCA_002080025.1 Modiolus philippinarum
TAATAATAATAATAAGAAACGGAACAAAAACAATAAGTCTCCTCAAACTTCGTTTGGGAGACTTAATAATAAGAAACGGAGTAAACACAATATGTCTCCCAAAACTTCGTTTGGGGGACATAAAAATCATGCTGAAAGCTTCATCCAATCCATTCTTTGGTTTAGAAGGAGTTGTGACTACGAGTTACTACTATGGCAATGAATGGCTGAGTTCATGTTTGACTATGGCTATTGAATTTACAACTACAGAAAGTTGGAATAAATAAATCTTAGTATCTCTGACTTTGATTATAAATTATATCTTTTGATTCAGTTTATTGATTATGTATTCAATGTTGAAAACCAGATGTTTTTTTAGATTGTTTTTCATTATTTGTTGTCTACCTTATTCTGTTTAATTTTTTTGTCTCATCAGCATTTATCCCCCTTTTTCAATCTGCAAAAAGAAATTCCTCCCATTTAAGATCCTAATGGTTATTTGTTCTCTATCAGCTTTTACACATATTTTGGTTTATGGACTTTATAATCTTTTGATTTGATCTGCACTGAAGAGACATAAGTTGTCAAAATGTGTGTCTACATAGATTTAATTTACAGTAACTTTTGGTATTTTATTATTCAAAGCTAATCTTAAAAGCTATGAAATACCTATAACATAACAAACAACAAAAACACCATGACATGCTGCTCCAATAACAAACTGTAGTAAACAAAACACAGTGTAATCTGGTGCCCAACATACTCCAAAGGATGACGAAATTAATACCAAAATACCAAGATACATAGACTTGGATCTTCCAAACCTGAAAGTATGACAATATTAATTTATTTTCTTCAAAATAGCATCTACATCAGCTAATACTTTGTAGGATAAGACATTAAATGATCTTATATGAATATTTCTGTCACTTTATAATTTTTTTTATAGTACTAAGAACTAAATAAATGTTCTAATGATACCCTTTTGAACTTACAATCTATCAAGCAGAGGCTTCATCTGATATGTTACAAAATACCCAAAACTGCTGTAAAATTGGTCTTATTACAGATTCCCCAGATCATTAACATATTATATTTGCAATTCTTCAATGAACATACCAATATTCCTCTAGTAACACCTATAACAACTCCTTCAAAACTCCTGTCCTTTACCTGTCAATCAACCAATCAAATTTCTATATAATTCTATTGTATACCAATTTGTCATCACTGGAGTATCAAGGTAAACCCCTTCAGGCAGTGCAAATTGGTATACAATAGAATTCTATAGAACTCTTGATTGGTTGATTGAAAAATAGAGGTACAGGAGTTAAGAAGGAGTTCTTATAGGTGTTACGTGAGGAATATTGGTATGTTCATTGAAGAATTGCAGATATAATATGTTAATTATCCGGGAAATCCGCCATAATATGATAATTTATGATGAGGCCACAATAAGAATTAAGTTTGTTTGCACTAACCCTACCTACCATAAAAAAGTTCCTACTAAAAGTCTTTTTTGACATGAATATGAAATTTTTATAAGTATATATATTGCTCTGTGCACTATATATATATGAAAATGGTTATTTTACAAATGCACTTCTTTGAAAAAAATCCCTACCTACATACTCAATGTCAGAAAACCTGAATATCGAATGTGCAAACAGAATTTAGTTTTTAGAACTGTCCTGAGTGATTTTCAAAAACTGGTAGTTGAAGACCTAGAGATTTCTCTTTATGCCTTGTAAAAACAAATAATTATATCAACAGTCGAACTTTGATCGCTCAAACGCCAAGTAGACTGTAGGTCGAACTGTGTTTAAATTTGAACAAAGGGTCCAGGAAAAGAGGGTTCCAGATATCCATAGTGTTCAAGTTATAATAATTATTCGAGTTTGAGTCAATGAAGTTCAACTGCAGTGGTAAAAATAACACAAGTCTCACCTGTCAGCTAGATATCCAAACAACAAGTCTCCAACCAGGACACCAAAATAAAATATCGTTTCGGCAAGAGATGCAAATAAAGATCTGTCACATACAAGATTAACCTGAAACATGAATTATTATGTATTTGTATGTTTTAAGGAAAAGAATAAAAGAACAATTAGCATTTCACTAATATTGAATTTAAATCCTATTACGAAATAGGTGTCCATTTTTATACAAATAGCAACAAACTCCTTATTCATGTGAGATGATATTCAACTTAATAAGTTCTGAGCCAAAGGGATGTAGAATTAGACACATGCAGTTACTGCCAATCTGTGTGGTACAACTTTTAACAGCTCTCAGTGCTTGCTGCTAAAGTACATTCAAAGAAAGACTGCACTCTTTACTTAAAAAATCTCAACAAATTCTCTATGAGTAGTCCCAAGGTAACTTAAATTCCCTCCCTTGTTAATACATTTGTACATCCTCAAGCTGTTTTCACTGGAAGTCAAAATTTGTAGTCATTTCCTCAACTGTGCATATGTCTTGTCTTGTTCTTGACTTGTAATAGCTGAAACATTGCCAAGAAGACATAAAACAATAATCAATCAATCAACCAGATTTTCAAGTTTGGCCATGAAACCAGTAAACAAGTAAATTTTCCAGTTTTTAGTGGTAAATTTAACATTTCCTTTTGTTTCTTATTCAACAGTTATATTTACAACACAGTCTGATTTTGGGATCTAAACATTTCCAACACTTGCACTGCATGGTACATATTTGCTGATCTCTTTGATTGGTTTAATTCCTGTAGTATTGTTCTAGATCTTGTCTTCCTCCACTTTCAATAGAACAGTGAAATTAATTCATTAATGAAATCCAACAACTGATATCAAGTATTGGAAGCTAGATCTTCTACTGCTTGGCACTAAACATAATTTTAAATTGTACATTTTTGTACATTATGTTTTTATCATCATTAGGAAAAGTGAAAGTACATGGAGTGAATGTACATGTGACAAAAACGCACACAATACATAGAAAACTCTGGACAATTTTCAAGGACAGGGTTTAGTTTACAACTTTCATCATGCTGAGAAAATGCTTACTCATTTCATTCTATTGGCTTTTAAAGAGACTGCCACTCATTCTGTAATGCTGCACACTGACCTTTTATTGTAATAATTTCAAAACAACTTATGTGGGTGAATTTTCATATTTAAGTTTTCTACCAATCTTGTTGAATTTCTATGTTTCTCTAATTTCTAGTAATTTTAACCAATGCCTGACCGGTGCGATAAACATATTTCTCCAATTCTTAGCATGTTAACCCAGTTGGTTAAAATGCGTATTATTTTTAATCAACACTTTGGTTAATTTTCTGTGTTATGTTTCCCACAACGTTTCATTTCATTCATAAAGTCTATTGTGACATCATCGTTACTAAGCTTTCAGATAGCGTGTCAAATGTTGACAACCGTGCTGAACCATTGGAATTGTACCTGGAACACAGTAAAAGTCATTGGAGAAACAATACATCCTTCCCTTTGCTTGTGGATTACTATATTTCTCCATTCTCGATAGATAAATTTCTGATTTTAACATGCTGGCTAAAGCTCGCATGTTAAAAATCACAAATATAACTATCTCGAACTGGAGAAATATCGTAATCCACTTGATCCGAAAGGATATACTAAATTTCTTCTCTCTAGTGAGAGAACAACTCAAGTGGAATTTCTGCCAAATCTATTTAGAACATAATCCTCAGCATTTTTACATTTTGTCATTAGAGAAACATTTTCTACAATTAAAACACGTTAATTATGAAATTTCTCACATCTTGTTAAATAATTTTTCAAGCCTCGTTTTCAAACATTTGCAAATTTATTTAACTTGATGTGAGACTTAGTTCTCGTTGTAGAAACTTTATATATTACATTGTATTACCTGTGATGTAAATGTTGATTTAAAGGTAGACAAGTCGTACACCCATTTACTGCATTTAATTTTTGTAGCATTATTGTGATCAGTAGATGAATTAAATGGAGCTGTGTAGATATGACACTGATCATACTCGTTGCCATGGTTGTCTGATAAAGGAATGTACTTGTTGACAAGTTCTTGTTGGTGATGGCTAACTATGGCATATGTATCATTGCCTAAGCTTGGTAATTTACATCTGTAATAAATATAATGCATACCTGAATTAAAATGATAAACTTACAATATGTACATTCTACAAAAATATAGCAAAACCTGTCTAATGAAAAGGGTACCATAAAAATATAAAAATTTGTCAGATCATTCAGGATGTTGTGTGAATTGAAACACTACCTGGAAGTTTTAAAAAGCATAAAAAAGCTGTCTTGTGGGCACAAAAAATCTCCGGTTTGACAGGATGATACCCAATATAATACTAATTTAGGTGTGTCAATAGATTTTTTAGCTCATGTGATAGAATGATGAATATTCCCCATTTAAAATGTGATATATCTTTTTATATCTTATGTGATAAGCTGTATTTTTGTACTAGAGGAACTAATTCTTTTTGAGGACAATAATTGACAAGGACCACCAGGGTTGCATGTGACCTCTATGTGGATGTGACTGACTAATACTGTACATATGAAAAAGAAAGGAAATGGGGTATAAATGTCAAGGAGACAACATCCCATCTCCAGGTTTAAACAAGCTTAAACAAATCATCTAGGGGCCACCGTACAGTCTTCAACACATTGAGGAACCTCACACCATACAACAAGCCCTAAATGGCCCCAAATGTACTCTCATTCCACCATAACATGATACAGAACACAACAATAAGACAGACAAGTTGAAAAGTCCAGAGGCCTTGCAGGACATTCGGTCAGGCAAGTAAAGAAAAGCTGCCAGACCTAAGATAAATTGACAGGACGTACAGTTTTATGGCATAGCGGAAACAGGCTTTCAAGCTACTTTTTGCAAAAAATAGGGGCCTTTTTTAGGACTAAATTTTCAAAAATAAGGGCTAATTTTAGGAATTTTTAGGGTTTTTCAACACAAATAAGGGATAAAATGTACAATTTTTAAATGATTTAAGACTGAAAAATTACGTTTACTCCCCATTTGGGCAGAGAACAAGAATACAAAAGTTCATTACCAATTCAGAAGACCATTTGGATGATTACCAGCATTGTTCCATAGTATGCCAATTATAGTATGGATCAGAAACAATGCTGAATACTGTTGATAACCATCAAATAGTCTCCTGAGTGGCAAATAAGTATTTCTGAAAGTATACTAAAGATAGATTAAATTAACTTTAATATCTTATGTATACTTTTGATATTTATAAATTTTGAAAATTAAAGAAAAATTAGGATTTTCACCAAAAAAGTAGGTTTTTTTTAGGATTTTACAGCTTTACAGTCGCGTCACGGATTATTGCGCATCCGGTAATACTGGGCACCGTCAATTTCGCAATGATATCGCTCTTGATTAAATAAATGATAACAAGTGACACTGACCTGTTAGTGAGACAAATTGTAGGTCAACACAAAAAATTAAATTCTTCCGCGCATTACGTCACGATGCACTGACTTATATTTTTTTACGAATCAAGGCCAAGAATATGTTACCCTTCTTATTGAAATATACAATAATTTGAAAAAGAATGAAGTGTAAATCCTGATTTTGGTTTACTTTGTAGTATAATAATATATCTGATGGACATACCAAAAGATCAATCTGAAATCATTCGTTCTCTCCATGTTTTAACCTATTTTTTATGACATGCGCAGTATCACCCGACATCAGACAGGTTGTTTACATCACGGGGTCAGTGTGTTTTCATAGAAATTAAAGTGCAACTGAGATAACCTTACAACAATTGAATATATTCCATGAAAGCATTGATAAATGAACTGTTTATCGACACCAACGTTTTGGTGTTAAAAAGTATTTAGGAAAGCCAGGTCCATGTTGAAACTTTAGGTGCGCAGTATCACTGGCCAGCTCTGTAATTAGAAATTTTAGGGCTGTTTGTAAAAAATAAGGAATTCTAGGAAAATAAAGGCCCGTTTGAAAGCCTGCGGAAATGTAAATTTTTTACCTGACATTCGGTACTGTTGGCTGATAATTTTCGTCTTACCGACTCAAGTTTTGCCTGATTTGTCCTTCTGTCAGGCAGCTGTTAGATATTTCTGATAAGAAATGCAACTCCTGCTAATAGGCCTATAATGAACCATGTGGTTCAGAAGTAAAAAAAAATGCAAAAGTCTGATGAAATATTATAAACGACATGAACCTTCACATACTTATATTATAAATGTTGGACTACTCCAGCCCATTTTAAATAGTTCACACACAGAGATTTGCTACCGTAATTGTACTATCAATGTTTTTCAGTCGACCGTACATTGATAGTATAATTACAGAAGCAAATCCTTTGGTTTACACACACCTATTTGTCCTATTGTGCACTTTCATTTTAACGTTGTTTCAATAATATGATTTGGCTTTACCTGTGCTTAGGGGGTTCCATGATAATTACTAAACTCATCATAAAGCTTCCAACAAGTATTGCCGGCAAACAAACGAGAAAATAAACACGTTTTTGGTAGAAGCCAAAGTTACCAATAACTTCAAAAATCTCGTCGTATTTCATGATTCCCAGAAATCTGTTTTTGAAAGGTAACTTGTTGCATATGTATATTTATGCTTTATGTCTGTTTTTGTCATATATTTGCAACTGTCAATGCCATAGCTGCTCGTTGGTCACGGTCACCAGCTGGTCTTGTGTTTGCTTGTTGTCATTTTTGACATAAACAGGAAGCTTGCAAATCGGGACAGATAAGACACTTTTCCGGCGAGGGAACTTTGGGTGGTAAGCGAAAAGTACCCCTTTTAACATGGTTGCCGGTGACTTTTTGCTGAAGTTGAAAAGTTAAAATAATGTCTGGACAACTGGCATGCGGATTAAACTGTCTTTGTCGTATTTTATTAGGACGACCTGAGCCCGAAACATCTTGAGTTTATCTTGAAAACATGTCCCGAATTTAAATACCCAGGCATTTAAAACATTCCCCACAATAACTGGCAACAGTGAATATTGCACCCGTATTTCATTTATGTAATCGCACCATGCTATTTTTACAGTATAAAGACAACTGAGCCAAAATATTGTACTTTTGAAGAAAAGGATATTGCCTCGTAAAATGTTGCCCCTAATCACCTTTTTGATACCCAGATGTATATATACCCTCATACAAGAACTTGACAATTTTCAAGATTAAAACATAAAAAGTTAAGATATTAAATTCTTTTTTCATAGTTTTCTTCTTATATGTATTTTAATAGAGTCTTGAGTTTCTGCATTTTTTCCGCAATTTCAGTTTTACAATTTTTACCTCCTGGGATACAATCGAGTTGTCCTAATCGGGTTACCCTACGACACTTTTTCTTTCATAAAGCTAATGTTATAATCCCCAAATTATCCCCGATTATGCAAATCAGCTTATAAACCAGGCTCATTTTCCTTATTTGGTCATCCATAAACCCTACTTCCAAGCGTCACGAATGAAGAGCACCGTAAACGTAGAAGAATTCGTTCGGCTTGGCGGGGTGCACACTAATTAATGATATCAGTTGTATGGACAAAATTTAACATAGACTTGTATAGTAAATTTATTTTTAAACGTGAAATTAGGCCATTTTTAGTCAATATTCAATTTTAAAGCTGATATGTGCTGTAAGTTTAAGGTATAAGCTATCAGATGCTGTTTTCAAAATTAAAATTAAAATAAAAGTAACTAAAAACCCGTCACTTTTAACTTGAAAAATACCTCCATTTTTAGAAATTTTTCATGTACAAAGCAGGTTAATTCAAGTATATGACCTTTGTTCAATCTAAAATTCAAAAAGAGTTACTCTTATTTTCCACATTTAAAGCTGATATAGCTGAAAACTAGAAATGATGGCGAATGCAATGATATTTTTTATTTCAATAACTCATCCGTCACTTTTGGGTTGAATATGAGGATTTTTTAAAATAAAGTAAGGGAAGATAGTACCACCCGCGTTGTTTATTGATAATGTCAACATCGGGTGTTATAAACACATATTTTGGGACATTAATCCATGACAAGTTTTATGTTTTTAGGAGGTCGAGTAATGCTTCGTACAGGAATCAAGTTCTGGTAGAATACTAGTATATGCAAATCATTCAATTGGAAATGTATTTATTTTTAAGTTAAATGAGAATAAGAATAACATATAACGATAATAACTATGAGAGCCAGGGGTGGATCCAGGATTTTCGAAAGGGGGTTGTAAATCCTAAAAATGGTGTGAAAACCGCCGAGCGGATTGACGCTAAAAAAAATTTGACTACTTTTCTCATTGAAAATATTATAAATACTTTATTTTTAAGCATAATTTGTAAAACTAATATGTTATATTACCCACCTCCCCCACCGACTATTTTTTCGTACTTCAAAAATAGTCGGTAGTGGAGGTGGGTAATATAACATATTAGTATTGTGTTTAAAAAAAAAACATCCTGAAGGAGAAAATAGTTACACAGAAAAAGTGATAAAAAATTTTTGATCCCCCTCTCCCCCCCCCAAAAAAGACCAGTGATAAAAAATCTAAAATTGAGTCATCTGTAATTCTTGACTATAGAAAGAACCTATAATTTCTTCGCCTTTTAAATCTTTTATTTTATAAGTAATAGGGTTTGTATTTAAAACTTTTTCAATTACAAATATTTCTTTTGTCCAACGAGTAGTATAACCCTTTTCAAAATGACCTTTCTTTTTTGTTATTCTTACTCTATCTCCTACTTTGAATTTAGGTTTTTTTGACCGGATTAAATCTTTTTCTGGATATAAATTTTTATAAACTCTTGATTGATTTTTAGATTTACTCGCTTCAACTGGTGTCATTTTAATTGAAGAATGCACTGTATTATTATAATTTTTAACTAATCTATCCAACACATCATAATATTTAAATGTTCCAGATGCAGTAAAATATCTATACATATGTTGTTTCATCGTTCCTATCCAACGTTCAACTACACTGCTTTTTTCTTCATTTTCTGTTGAATATAATTTTATGTTATTATCTTTTAACAATTCTTTTACCTGTCGATTATAGAATTCAGATCCTTTATCTGACCAAATGTACATTGGTTTTCTTTCTTTAAATAATGTTTTAAAGGCTTCACTTACAGTTACTCCTGTTTTATTTTTCAATGGAATTAACCACCCATATTTACTAAATACATCTATAACTGCTAATAAGTATTTATAATGTTTATTTTGTTTTGAGTATTTTTGCATTATCTACTAAATCAACTGCCCATGTCTGATCAACAGAATGAACATAAACACGTCTTTTAGGAAAAACGTTTACAACCCTGCGATGTAATTCATCTGCTAATCTATTTGTTAGATTTGTAAGCGCCATTTTAAATAAATAAAAATTCTTTTTTTAAAAATGACAGAAGGAAAAATCTGTACGAAATGTAAAGAATACAAGTTACTAAACGAATATTATAAAGCAAAGGATAAACCAATGGGAGTTAAAAGTGCATGTAAACAATGTCTTAAACTTATAAAACATTTACATTATATTAAACATAAAGAAAAATATAAACAATCTTATCAAGAATTTATACTTAGGAATCCTAATTATCGACGTGAATATTACTTAATTAAAAATTGTTCTTTAAAAAATGAGCTCTAATAAAAATTATGTTAAAGAGCTTATCAACAAAAGTGGTGTTAATATAGATAATTATTTTAAAAAGATTAAACCAGATGTTAAAAGACTAGTTTTATCATTTCCTAATGTGAAATTTAATCTTATTATAAAAACTATTTATTCAAAACCTATAGCTATAGACGCTGAAAAAATAAAAAGACATTATAATAGTGGATTCGTGAGACTTAACGCACAAAATGAATTTAATAAAATATATAATTCTATTATAAAAAATTATAAAGCATGGGAAGAAGAACATCAGGGAAAAGAATCTGGTTTAATATTTTATGAAATAGAAAACACAGAAGTTAAAGTTGTTAGAGTAAGAAGTATAAACGGTTCATCTTATTTTGATTTAGGAATAAAATTTAATAGTTATTAAATATACAAAATAATGATGATTACTGTTTTGCTTATAGTGTAATTGCAGGAATACTATATAAATTAAAAGAAAAACCTGATGAACATAAAATATATTCCGATATATTTAAAAAAATGAATAAAAACCCCGCAAGAGCATCAATTTACAAACCTTTTTTAGATCATATTAATACAAAAAATATCAAATTTCCGATGAGCATAAATTCAATTGAAACATTTGAAAAACAAAATACAAATATAGCTATA
>MJUU01005097.1:0-14331 GCA_002080025.1 Modiolus philippinarum
CCTACTTTTCGTCTGTTTTGTTGATTTTAAACGTTTATATTTTATCTGCACTGAAGAGACATAAGTTGTCGAAATGCGCATATGCAGAATTTAAATTCACAGTAATTTCGGTATTTAGTTATTTAAAGGATTTATCAACACTATCTTCGCTGATCAATGATTAATGAACATTATTGTTACTAAACAAGTTACAAAAACATGGCATTGAATTACAGAAGTCAAACTAATGACTGGTCTTGTTGTTAACTTTACATTTTATTGATGTCTTTTACAAAACAGATATTTACATCTGCGTAATAATTATATAATAAATGTTTGTTTAGTAGAATTAAGATTTCAGTCCTCTCGAACTCAGCAACCTTCGTTGGAGAGTAGAAATCTTACCCTTGGGTGTCTGGACCCAGCAACCACATTCGGAGACTAGAAATCTTTCCCTGGGGTGTCTGGACTCAGCAACCTTCGTCGACGAAGACTATAAATCTTACTGTTGGGTGTCTGGACTCGGCAACCTTAGTCGGAGACTAAAAATCGTACCCTTGGGTGTCTGAGGTTCTCTTATTTTGCACTTTCACTGTGTTATAACTTTTTAATCTTTCGCCGCCTTCTTCTCTGAAAACGCATTTTGATCAAACAGATTAAACAATGTGTAGATTTGTCAGGAGTTATACATTTCTCAGTTCAGTGTCTGTCATGGATTTTGATTTGATCTGCTCTGAAGAGATACAAGTTGTGCAAATGGCCTCTAGAGAAAGGAAATCTACACTAACTTCGATTTTGTGATTTAAGCAGATGTCCCGTGACTTCAGTAGCTTCGAAACAAAGTAACTTCCATGCCCATCCTGTCGTAAAAGCAACATCTGCGGTAGAGTGGGAATCCTCTTCAATTTAATATCAAGTCATCCGTCGTGGCAATTAATTTTTCGTATGAATAACTAAATACCGAAGTTATGTTTTGTAAAGATTTTCATGATCCAGTAGAATTATAATCATCAGTAAATTAGTTTGATTATACTGAGATTCATTTTTCTTTGTGATGTAAAATTAATTATTTGCCGATAAATAGATGTAAAAATACAATTCAATCAGTAGTGCTTCTTTTCCTATATAATTTCCTCGGTAATCAATTATGAGCGCCATTTTTCCATTTATTGTCTAAGCTTTACAACGAATACATTTAGGAAATTGCATATGATGCTCCAGATACTTGCGTTAATATAGTTTGCATGAAAGTTTTTTATCAATATATTGTATAGATTTGTAATGTTTAAATGCTTAAATATACAGCTGCAGTCACACTCATGTTTGTTCTCGTATTGTGATAAGTTATTGTCTAAGGTGCTTGCTATCCAGTTCTTCCGAATAATTGCTGTTCTGATCCTTGACTTTATTGTTTGTACATATCATTCACCTGATGACATTCCCGGTTTTGATGGGAGTTCACATTATTAATACCTTAGTTCTGAATGCAGTCTTTTAATTTCCGTGCTTTTTTTGGTTGTCTCACGTCCTTGTTTTGTCTGTTTTTCTGCGTTCCCGTTTTTGCCATGTCTTTGGACTTTGATTTTTGTAATTATCAGATCCCTTGCTCCTTCGGTATTCTACTGACGTTCTTTCCTCTAACTTGCGTTGCGAATCGGTTCCAGTGGATATTTTCAGCTAGATTCACGTCTTCCCGGATTTGACTACCGACTTTGACATTTTCCCGGATTGAATCACTCACAGTGTGACGGGTGCTGTTAACAGAGCAGGACATGCTTACCCTTCCGGAGCACCTGATGTCACTCTCAGTTTCACTGGAGTTCACACTGTGAGTGCCTTTGTTCTGAATGTTGTGGTTTCTGGTTCTGTTCTNTTTTTGTGTCTAACGTCATTGTTTTCTGTGTTCTCGTTTTTGCCCTGTCTTTGGACTTCGATTTTTGTGAATTTCACCCCTTTGTTCCTTCGGTATTCTACTGCCGTTGTTCCATATATCTGTATCTAACTAGACTTCGAAAGTACGATGTACTGGTTTAACCTTCCCTTCAAACTGCTTTTGTAAAATTAAACGGAGAACAGAAATTATGGGGAGAAAATGTATTTGAAGAAATATAAGACATCAAGCTTCTCGAGGAAATGAATAAAAAAATATGCTTTAAACGTAAACAAACCAATGCGTTAAATATCTTATAGATAACTATTTGTCATCTTTTAGTTTTGTCTTCGTTGCTATGTTTGTGATACTCATTTGTCCTTGTTATTGTCTGACCACTCAACACACTCATATTAGCTTTTCAAACTTTTGCCTTGGTACTGTGTGAGGGTTAGAGAAGTAACACGTAACATGGATTTTAATTTGTTTTGTCTAAGGGTTAGAAATTGACAATTACCAATTAGTCATCAAACAGATCAAACTGTATTCTAGCTGGCTTTGTGACGGGTGCCATGCGTGGATCAGATCATGCTTACCCTTCCGGGGCACCTGATGATTCCTCAGTTTTTGTAGGAATTCACGCTACTAGTGCTTTAGTTGTGTGGCGTTCTTATTTGTTTTGTCTTTGTCATACTGTCTAAATTCTTGTTGGATGTGAATTGCCGTGATTTTGGATTTATGATTTTAGAATTCCTCCTTTCCTCGTTCTTGCTTTTGTATTCGTTTACCTGTCTTGTAGAGTTTTAACGAAGCATGCACTGAACAAAACTGAAGGAACGAATCGCAAGATTAGATTAATCAAAATTCAGAGCTTGGCAAAAACGAGAACACCAGAAGACTAAAGACTAATGACAATACACACCCACAAAATACACGAACACAACATCAATAAATGTAATCTCTCTTTTTGGCTTTTCTATTTAGATACTTTTGGTCATTTGTACTCCATCAGCTTTTACATGCTTTATGGTTAATGGACTTCTCGGACGTAACTTACATTCTTTGCGTAATAAGGGATATTGACAAAATACTCTGCTTGCATCCGTTTAATTAGCTTTGAGATCTAGTGACCTGAAAATTTTACATACATACTGGCCTCTCACTGATACTGCCTATGTCTACTGAAATATATGATGATTCTTGACTAACTCCTGCGGGAAATTTTGAGTTTGATTTTTCTTCCGTAGTGCGACAGTGTTTTACCAGCAGACTAGACTCCTTTAGCTAGCCGGCAGATTAGCGGCGAGCACCCCTTGACCCATCTTTCAAAATTACGTATTGTCATATTCTCTCTTTTCAAGATTGTGGTCATGGAGTTAGTAGTCTACCTGTATTGGGTTTTATTCGTATGTTAACTATACTATAGGGAAACGGGACAGATAAAGAGGAGGTTTGGGTACCCATAAAACGGTTTAACCCTACCGCTGGCTTTTGCTAGTGCCGATACCAAGTCCGGCTGTCCCGAGTTCCTATCGTTGTTTACGTTTGTCTTTTGTCTTATTTGCGTTTTTCCTGTGTAGTTCCCTAGCAGATTTTGGCATGTAATTATAATTTTCAGCCATTGTAGGTGTTTCCTGTCGTCCCTTTTTATTTCATTCCAAATGTTTTGGTTTGATCTGCACTGATGACATAAGTTTTCGGAATGCGCATATACAGAAAATAAATTAGTGTAATTTCGGTATTTTATCATTTATTCACCAAAATTCCTCACGACGAAATAATAGCCGGCTGCGCTAGAATTGGAAACTATAGAAGGGATAAAATACTATCTGCGCAATGTTTACTTAAATGATTAACATTAATATTGTATAACAACAATTTCATTTTTAACAGCCCTTTCTCCAGATCAATAGAATGTGCATAGAGCAACGTCTTATGCTACACATATTATGGAAATTTTGAAAACCGCTTCCTTTCTTTTCCATACCAACAAATTTCTTTGCTCTGGTATACTGAGATTTTCATTAAATCGACAAAAAAATAATGATTTCAATCCTAGTATACATAAATTGACATCAGATACAAATGTCATGGTCAGATTCTACCACCACTCTGAGAAACAGAGGGACATGGCAAGGGACCTCCACACAATGGAAATTTGAAATCTCCTGAAAGCTGTCATCCAAAGCAATCCAACAGTGACGACTCCTTATTGCCAAGGTCTCCTCATTTGAAAAAAAAATACGAATTATTGACCGAAAATAACATCCCATGCTTCAAGGAAAAGATCAGGTATTGAACACCCCTTTTGCTGTTACCCATCATCTTGATCTAAGTATACTTTGTGCAAATAAAAATACAGGAGCCTGGTCAAAATGACTTACACTGGCAGAAAATCTTACCTTTTCCCTGTAATATTTCATTCAAAAGAAATTACAATGACTACATTGATACAGCTCGGTTGCTCACAAAAAGTTACTGAACCAAGGGTATGTTGATCTTAATCTGAAGTCATTACTACAGAAGTTAAATGGTCGACACCAAAATTTAGGGACCGCTATGAGATATCTGTTTCCAAGATGACAACAGAACTTTCCCTTTACAGCCAAAGCTGTTTTATTTCTCTATTGGATTTTAATTGACTGCCTAAATTGACATGCTCAATACGGCAAGTGTCTCATAAGAAGATGATGCTTACTCTACCACTGCACCTGATCTCACCAATGGTTTTTGTATTGTGTCCGTGTTGTTCATCTTTGAATGTGTGTTTTCCTTTTTTTCTGTGCCATGCTCGTGTTATGTCTGTTTCAGTTGCTATTAGCCTTGGATTACTGATTTTTTTTAGACTGACGGTTTGGTTCCCACTTTAAAAGATATTCTTGTATCGTCAACTGTAAAATAAACGCAAACTTTAATGCAGGATGAACAGATGATTATGCTGCAAAGCAGATGATATAAACAACACTCCGACATTCGGAGCGTGTAAAATCAAGAAAATTAAACACTTTCAACCGCATATTTAACAGATCATGTTACAGAAATAGTTCTTATATATTTTTGCTACCCACAAAGAAATCCTAGAAACACTGAACACTCCTTACATCCCAAATCGAAGTAAATTAGAACTTGGACAAGGGAGTAACAAGAATAAAATGGAAATTTTAGATGTTTGAATTACAAACGCTGGAACCTGATGGTGTTCAGGAAGAATTTAGAAGGTGATAAATAAACGTCAATACCAGTAACAACAAATATATTAAAAAAGGTCAAGATCATGTTTGACCTAGATTCTGAGGATAAGATTGGTTGTTTGACGATAACAAAATTCGAAATATTGATTTTATAGGTCTTTGTATATAACTGAAACACCATTAGACTGCTGACACATCTTTTGACAGACAATTGGTATCTGATAAAGGGTCACAAAGAAACGAAATATCACGCAATTCCTATATTTTAAATGGGGTGATAAAAATATTCACAGAATTCTTAAGAGCCTAAATACAAAGGGCAAACAGACAAAGACGGTGCGAAAGAACCAAAGAGTTTTTTACCGCAATGGCCCTGACTTGGTAAATGTTTCACTTGTTACAAGACTGCTCATTTAGAAATCAAGAAGATCCTATATTATGGCTTACAGAGGGTAAATCTGTGCCTATCAACTGCTTGGTTCCATTTTGACACTAAACTTCTATAAATGTCCAAAGAAAGGAACAATTTTCCATATCTACCATGGGCTCACAATATGATATTAAATTTTCCTTTAGCAAGCAAAAAATATTTCATACAAATCAAGGAGTTATATTCCTTATTTAATATTTTACAGCGATTTCTATGTAAATTACTACTTCAAAAATCACTATCGTAAAAAACCAACTTAATTTGAGATCATTTGTGTTTGTGATTCCAAGATGCTATTTTTTTAAACAAAATTTGTCATGCCCCAGCTACTGCTTGACTTTCCGATAGACATCCTCTTTAATGGTGAATAAAAGGATATGGAGTAAATGCACATGAGACAAAGTCTCTACAAATACATGGTAAAAAACAAGCAACGGAACAACACTTATATTGTTGTTCTTCATGTTGAAGTCACCATGAGGCCTTCAACAATGAGCTTTGCTCATACCTCACAGTAAGTTCAAGACGGCCCCTAGCACCGGTTTAAGCGGAATTCTTAGGTAATTGTCGAGCAACGCTACATCCATGTCTTCATTGGTCATGGGTGCGGGATTGTCAACAAACATCAATTAAAGTATTGTTATAATTATTAAAGTTACTTAATATCTATGTAAAGCATACATATTTTTACAATCACAACATTAATCCAAAGCACATTTTTTTATTGTGTTCAATTCTTAACTCTTGCATTCTCTTTCAGAAATAACATAAGGGACAACGTCTGCTAACTGTCTAACTCAATAAATTAACTAATAAGACATGACGACAGCACTGGAAACTCGATGAAATTTTTCGTGCGCTTTACATTTGACACGTGCTGCTGCATAACAGAGAGGTACTTAAGAAATTGAATTTTACAATCGATGCAGAAATGTTTTAGTTGTTGCTTGTATCCAGAATATAACATTACTTGATCTTACCGTATATACAATTACACAAATATAACAAGATTACTGAATAAAAAGTC
The DNA here is from genome assembly GCA_002080025.1 of Modiolus philippinarum. Classification (NCBI taxonomy): domain Eukaryota; kingdom Metazoa; phylum Mollusca; class Bivalvia; order Mytilida; family Modiolidae; genus Modiolus; species Modiolus philippinarum. The sequence goes on from MJUU01005097.1 coordinate 6,498, forward strand.
AATTTACTTGCATGTCACTAATGGTTTATTAAAACAGTGTCTGAAAGGCTTTGTCAATAGTCATCTCGAAATTCTATTGTTATAAATATATCTTGTTAGACGTCAATTGGACGTTAACTATACATAATTTAGCATCTTCAAAGGTTGTTTTAAAACAAACACATTCGTTGTGCTAATAAGCTGTTATTATATAATAACTAACAGTTAGAAAGTTATTTTGACATAAAACTAATTCTCTGTGCCCCTTTTTCAATTCAATATTTGATTTGATTAATATCAAATTTTTTGAAATTTTTTGTCTGAAACTAAGGAGTATCCCTCGTGCAAACTTGGCCTCATATCTATTTGAAACTACGTCTGTTGGTTTTAGGTTTTGTTTTATATCTATATAGCAACGTGACATGGCTTGCAGTTTGGCCTTATATCTATTTGTAACTATATCTATATAGCAACGTGAAATGGTTTGCAGTTTGTCCTTATATCTATTTGTAACTTAGTATAGTGCTTTATGGTTTTGTCTTATTAATGAAAGGAAGATAACAGGAAACACTTACAATGGCCGAACACTATAATCACATGTCACAATCAACCAGGGAACTGCACAAGAAAAACAATAAAATGACAAAAGACAAACATAGACAACGATAGGAACTCGGGATAGCCGGACTTGGTACCGGCACTGGCAACAGCCAGCGGTAGGGTTAAACCGCTTTATGGGTACCCAAACCTCCCCTTTCTCTATCCCGTTTCCCTATAGTATAATAAACATACAAATAAAACCCAATACAGGTAGACCACTAACTCTAAGACCACAATCTTGAAAAGGAAAGAATAGACAAAACGTAATTTAGAAAGATGGGTCGAGGAGTGCTCGCCGCTAAACTACCGGCTAGCTCAAGGAGCCTAGTCTGCTGGTAAAACACTGTCGCACTACGGAATAATAATCAAATTCAAAACTTCCCGATGGTTTTGGTAAAGAATCATCATGGATTTCAGTAGACATCGGCAGTATCAGTGAGAGGCCAGTATAATTGTAAAATCTTCAGGTCATTGGATCCCAAAGCCAATTTAACGGAATCATGAAGAATATCCGGTCAATATCCCCTATTACGTAAAGAATGTAAGTTATATCTTTATAGCCATGTGAATTTAATGAATATAACCTTTCTGTCACAACCCAACTTTTACAACAGGGTTACAGATTTGATAGATTGTTGAAAAACATTTAAGAAGTTCTACAGAACAACTGATATCAAAATATTTCGTTACTCGGAAAAAACTTATTACAAAGTGCATGTTTCATTCTCTTTTTATACGGATATGTTGTTAAAAATCCAGAAAAACTGGAACGTAAATTACAACATTTCATAACAGGGGACTGAATATTTTGCATGAATTAGCTTTGGGATCCAATGACCTGAAGATTTTACACACATACTGGCCTCTCACTGATACTGTCGATGTCAACGAAAATATACTAAAATGTATGTTGATTCTTTACCAAACCCTTCTTGAAGTTTTGAGTCTGGTTTTTCTTCCACAGTGCGACAGCGGACAGATTATCCGCGAGCACTCATTGACCCATCTTTCTAATACAACGGCAGAATACCGAAGGAACAAGGGAAGTGATGATTGCAAAAATCAAAGTCCAAAGACATGGCAAAAACGGTAACTTAATTACGTTTTGTCCTATTGTAAACCTTTCAAAATGTGGTCATGGGAAGAAAATTATATTAAATCTAAATATTAAAAGTTTCACATAAAATCAATTTTCGGGCCAGTTCCGAAATACTGGCTACTGGGCTGCTGAATACCCTTGGTGACTAACTGTCAACAGCCATAGGCTTTGGTAATTAACAACAAAATCCCGAAGTAACTCTGGATTTAGTTTCTTTATATGTTCATTTCAACTACTTATGTCTCATCAGTGGAGATCAAATATTGATTAATATAAATTTGGAAATCAATAAACCGAAATATGTGTAAAAACTGATAAAGAGCAAATTATCATTAGGATCTAAATAGAAAAGCCAAAATCAGCTAAGGACGTAGACAGAAAAACTCATTAAATTTTAAATCCATTTTTTCTAGTTTCTGAATTTGGAATTTCTACAAACTTGTGTCTCTTCAGAGCAGATTAAATCACAACATTGCGAAATCCATATACCACAATATGTGTAAAAAGCTGTTGGAGAACAAACCATACATTTTATTGCAGCTCTCTGAAAAAAATATATTAGTTATTTTATCAGGTTGTTGTAGGTTTGATTTTATCTGTTGTGAAACATCTAATTCACAGTTCTTTTCATCAATATGCATGATACAGTATTTATTGATGGATGAAATTTCTTCATTTTCCTTAAAAAATCATACATTTCTACTGAATGTTAAGTATATAATACGGATTAAATTTGTTGTGAACTTTACTTTTGCCGATCTTATTGATTTAGATAAAACAATGAAAAGATAAGACATGTAAAAAGATGACCTGTGGTTCTATGATGAATAGTGAAAATATATGTTCAATATTTGTTTATTGTTGCCGTCATTTGTCTTATTCATGTTCAAGTAATGTTCTCTGTTGTCTAATGACATAAGACCAATCATCCCACAGTGTTTAGACCTACACCCTGAATGCACTGTGTCCAATCGGGTACGGTAACGGTTGTTTGGTAACTTCTTCCTGTTTTTAAGAAATAAATAGTATACTTAAAATTGTTTTGCATTCATCAGAATTAAACATGTATTAATGTTCATTCAGGCGTAAATAAGAAAATTACGTGATATATTTGCTTGCAAATCATGTTATTACGGAGAAATCAAAATGAAAGTGTACATGGTTGGTACAATTTAATAAGTAAACAAATACCAAACACGTACACTTTCACTTTTAACTTGAGCCCATTTCTCAGCTGTTCCTATACTTGAGTTTATAAAAATGGTTTAATTTTACTCTATATTCGATCTTCAATTAACCATTATGATTATTTTTTATCAAAATATTTGGTAAAGGCGTTTTTGAAATCTTTGTGATTACAGGAAGTAGATTCCAAACAACAAACATATTTTGTTAAGAACCACAGTGAGTCAAACAAGAAATACAGTGAAAATGACGTGATTAAAATGCTTGAATTTTTGATCGACAACATTTTTGTTGAATGTGGAGGCCATGTTTTTCAACAGACAATAGGGATCCCTATGGGAACAAATTATGCGCCACTTTTAGCTGACCTTTTCCCTTTTTCGTATGAAGCAAAGTTTTTACAAGGGCTGATACAACAGAAACAAAAACAACTAGCCCAGACTTTTAATTTCAGCTTCAGATATATAGACGATGTACTTTCTCTTAATAACCCAAGATTTAAAGAATATTTACATCGCATCTACCNCAGTGAACTTGAAATTAAAGAGACAACCGATACACCCGATTCTGCTTCATACCTTGACCTTTTGTTATACATTGACGTATATGGACGTCTGAAATTTAGATTATATGACAAACGTGATGATTTTGACTTTCCAATTGTGAACTTTCCCTTTCTCTGCAGCAATATACCTATATCCCAAGCATATGGAGTATACATTTCACAATTAATTCGTTACTGTAGAGCGTGCAGAACATACAGTGACTTTGTGGAAAGAGTAAAAGCACTGTCACAAAAACTGCTGAGTCAGGGATATGTTCAGCCGTTGTTACTTTCGTCCCTTCAGAAATTCTTTGGCCGTCACGACATCATAGATAGATATGAAATGTCAGTGTCACAAATAAAAACTGACATTTTCAGCTAGATTCACGTCTTCCCGGATTTGACATTGCCGATTTTGACTTTACCCTGGATTGACCCACTGACAGTGTGACGGGTGCTGTATACAGAGCAGGACATGCTTACCCTTCCGGATCACCTGATGTCACTCTTGTTTATTGAGAGTTCACACTGTTAGTGCTCAAGTTTTTAGTGTTGTTTATGTAATGTTCGTGTGTTTTGTGGGCATGTGGTGTCTTTGGTCTTCCGTCTCCTGGTGTTCTTGCTTTTGCCTTGTCTCTGGACTTTGATTTGTGTAATATTGTGCTTTGTTCCTTCGGGATTCTACTGCCGTTGTTTTGCCGTACTCGATTGGACACAGTGGAATAGGTGTCATTGATTTAATTTTCAAAAATGTCACTCTTCTTCTGTATTCGCTGTTAAATTGATTGTAATAGTAAAACAAGAACAAAGGTGACAATTACAATGGCTGAAATACAAGTAATATTGTGATATTAGGTAAACGTGAAACATCAACAACAGTCAACCAACGTTTTCTTTTTGGATGATGTTCGGGAAAATAATCTTAAGAAAAATGAGATCGAGGGTGTCTAAAAATTGTGACGTAAATTTTCTTGTTGTAGGTATATGAACATTCTGATTTTTTTTTTCGTTTTGTATTTATTTGTTCAGACGTATGCGTCATTTGCACTATTAAAATTTCTGATAGCGTATTATACTTTTTGCATTTGAATTAGAACTCGCACGTTTATAACAATATTTATCAATAAAAAGAACTAGTTGTGTTGAAATTCTAACAACAATCTCGAGATGAAGATGAAGCACCAACAGACGTGAGCACAAAGCAGGGTATGAGGCACAATTTGTAGACACTGAAAATTCTGTAGTGAAACATGGCAGTGTTTGTTATAGTACTTTGCCTTATATTTTATGTTTGTTGACGACCCCGCACCCATAACCTTTAGTCAAGATACACTGTATGTAGCGTTGTTCAACATTTAGCGAGTGAATTCTGCTCAAATCGGTGCTAGGAGCCGTCTTAAACTTACTATGAAGTAGGAATGTTTGCTCTTTGTTGAATGCATCATGGTGACTTGAAAATAAAGAACAATAATGAAAGCTTTGTTCCACTTTCTTAATCTTACCATGTTTTTATATGATTTTGTCCTATGTACATTTACTTCATATCCATTAATTTGTTCATTAAGTGGAACTGTCAGTATTACTTAATGAGGAAATTGAGTAAAGACGTTCAAGACAAAATTACTTGAAAAGTTTTTATATGATGATTTACCCAAATACTTTTCTTTTGGTATCAGTTTTGGGAACATTTATCATACTCGTCTCCGTATAGGATGACCATTTCTTCAAGTATAATTTAATACCAAGTCAAAACTGCAATCGTTGTAACCTTGGTGCACCTGAAACTGTTGATCACTTCTTCACTGTCCGTACTATGATCTGATAATAAGGGATCTATTTAAATATGTAGAAAAACTACTAAGTCCGAATGTTAATTTTGATATACTTGTATTATTGTAAGAATTATGTTACCAATATACTGCTATCTGGAAGTAAAGATTAACCTGCTTCTCATGATTGTACATTTTTATATTTGTCTTAAACGTTGTTGTCTTTTTTGTATGTATGTCTTGTGTGTATCTTGTTTTGTCTTGTATTGTATATATGTCTTGTTAATTATGTTGAGGAGAGCTACTGGTGGCCTTCGGGCTGTTAGCAATTCTCCATAAATAAATAAAGCATTAAATTTAATTAAAATGTTGTTATGCTGTACACTTGTTTGAAGGAATGGCCTCTCATCAGCAGTATTAGAATCTAATTATATGGAAAGCCATAATTTAGAAGTAGTCAAAATGGTAGTACTCATTATCAAAAATTTGGAAATAGGAGGCCGAATCCAGTATCAAGGACATCGACCGAGTGCCATACACGTAATGAAGCCTCAGTATTTTAAAGGGTGAGAATTTTGATAAACAGGAAATTTCGATAAAACGCAAGGTAAATTTGCCATGTCAGACAAGTCTGACTATTGGGCTGGTGAATAATCTCACTGGTCCACCAGCAGTGGCATCGGCTGAATGGTACCGAAGTTGCATCAATAAATAATAAATTTAGTTATGCTGTACACGTGTTTCAAGGAGTACCCTCCCTCAAGTTACATTTCTTATGTTGTTTACTTGATATTCGTGTATGGAAGGTGTGTTTGCGACAATAGTTACTGACTTTTTATACCAATGGTTGATATGTGTGATGTAACCACTAATTCTGTTTTTAATAATTGTGTATGGAAGGTGCATGTGAATTTGGCTTTGATATAAGTCTTTAATGAATTTAAGTATAGGATTTTTTTGTATTCTGAGGATGTATAGATGACAACAGACATTAGATATACCATTACCTATAATGTTCATTTTTTGACCTCATATAGAATAAAAAAGATAACAAGAAACACCTACAATGGCCGAAAAACATAGTCACATGCCACAAAGTAACAAGGAACTGCACAAGAAAAAAAAACCCACAAGAAAAATACAAAAGACAAACGAAAACAACGATAGGAACTCGGGACAGCAGGACTTAGTACCGGCACTAGCAAAAGCCAGTGGTAGGGTTAACCGATATATGGGAACCCAAACCTCCCCTTTCACTGTCCCGTTTCCCTATAGTATAATGTCCTATACGAATAAAACCCAAAACAAACTACTAACTCAATGACCTCAGTTTTGAAGGAAAAAAGAGGGACAAAATTTTGAAAGATGGGTCAAGAAGTGCTCGCCGCTAAACTGCCGGCTAGCTCAAGGAGCCTAGTCTGTTGGTAAAACACTGTCGCACTACGGAAGAAAAATCAAACTCAAAACTTCCAGATCGGTTTGGTAAAGAGTCATCATGTATTTCAGTAGACATCGGCAGTATTAGTGCGAGGCCAGTATGCGTGTAAAATCCTAAGATCATTGGATCCCAAAGATAATTTAACGGACATGTCTAGAATATTCTGTCTATATCCCATATTGCGTAAAGAATGTAAGTTACGTCCCAGTTTTTCTGGATTTTTATTTTATTTTTTTATTCTGGATTTTTGATATGTATTGTACCCACTTTGTATATGTGGTTTCGGCGAGTCGTATTGAAATTATTACTATATTAGGAATAAATACAAACTTATGAAATACTAAAGATATAATGCCATTATATTTTGTATGCTAAATAGGAATTTGGAACTTATGTGAAAGTTGTAAGCATTAACAAATGAAAAGGTCATGAAATAAAATGAAAATAATATAACATACAGTATCATTCTTGCATAGAGGAATAATTATTTATACATATAAAATGAAACTTGTATATAGGGTTTTTTGTCATTATTGTTTCTTTTTTGCTCTGTATCAACCTTCAAATTATTTATTATGGTTTTTATTAGACAGGTTCTTCTGATGCAGTACCAATGTATATTTAATTAATGAAACGAATTTAAAAAAAAATCCGAAAGCTAACACTACGAGAAAACAAATAGCATACAGGAGAGAAAGTTATAGCCGACATCAGCTTTGTGTAGAGCTTTCATTGCGTCTTAATTTAGATTTGTTGTTTTTTTATGCTTGTTTTTACCATGTATTTGTAGAGACTTTGTCTCATGTGCATTTACTCCATATCTTTTTATTCACCATTTGTAACTTGAATAAAGGACAGTTTTTAGTTGAAAACATGAATCAACTCTGATGTGCAGAAGGATAATGAATAATGCTTTTATTATCAAATCACTTGGGCAGCAGATGAAAATATTGATAAAATTACGTGGTAGTATCCCAATAAAAGTATGAAATTTATTGTTATGTTGAAAGTTAATTATTTTTACTGAAGCAATAACAAAAGAAATGAAATAAAGACAAAGAGAAATATAAGTCATTTGTTCAGAGAACAAATGTAGGTCTACCCGAAGAAAATTTTTAGCAAAGTCTCGTAATAAGTGTTTTGGCTTGATGAAACAAGAAAAATTTTCTTCATTACATGTCATCAGCCATCTCTTACAGTTTACGAGTTAAATCATTGAA
>MJUU01005097.1:45483-69775 GCA_002080025.1 Modiolus philippinarum
TTAATAAATTTCCTGACTTAGGACAGGCGCAAACCTGCTGCGGTGGGGTTAAACTAGTTTTATTGGACCCAAACCTTCCCCCTAGCCAATGCGATAAATATAAACAACAATAGTAACAACAGTAAAATACAGTTAGCAACAGGACTGAGTCTATTGTGAAAAATTAAACTGAAACAACTAAATATACGGACATAAACATGAAATCACAAAAGACTACTAGCAATTAACTGACATGCCAGCTCCAGACCCATTACCAAACGACAAATCAAATTATGAACCCTCAGTTTACAGCTTCCACCAATATCCCTTCCCATGAGGAGTTTAGCATAATGATTTCATGCATATACCAGAATACATAAACACACATAGGCTTAATAAATTTCCTGACTTAGGACAGGCGCAAACCTGCTGCGGCGGGGTTAAACTAGTTTTATTGGGCTGTTTTTGAAAGAGAAGTTTCATTTCATTACCTCTTTTAACCAAAACGAAATATTATTATCATTAGAAAAATAAAAACAGTTGTTTTGAATAAATGAGATAATGCCAATAACCTACAGCCATTTTAAGGCATCTATTGAACATGGGAACATACCAAGTTCTCAAAAAACTGCATTGTTTGAAGCTGTTTTACAAACACCTAAAATGTGTTTTGCAATCTGAGCTGCACTTTTGTCTGCCTGTATAACATATGTCTATCTTAAAAAATTGTATTCTCCTTTAGCAAAGTATCTTAACATATAATTTCACTACAGTAAAGAAGTATAGGTTTGACACATGCGTCAAACAGTTTAGTATTAATTAGAATATTTACCTATAAATACAAAATAAAGCTTTATTTGCCTTTTTACATAAGTATTCATTTGCTTTTGTAAAGCTACCTGAAGGTTTGAATATTATACCAAGGTATTTATATTCACTAGAAACTTCTAAAAGTAAAGCGATGGTTATGTGTCAAACTAGCAGACTGGTAGAGGGAGACAGACTCCCAAAGAGTCTGTTATCTTTAAACAAACTTCTACTTAACTCATTTGCTAAAGGTTGGGTTAAATGTCTCTGTATTAAATCTATTTATTAAGTCTCACTATACCAAGCAATTTCAATCCAACTAAGAAGTATTTAAATGATAATTCAGAAATACAAACCATGGCTTACATCTTTTGAAACAAACCTATACTTACTGTAAACCGGGGTAATTTTAATTACCAAACATGTCAGTCTACAGTTTGATAACGGCGTTGGGTTCAATCTTGCTTCATCAAACAATTTTGATACGTTTTGATGGAGTACTATAAGTTTTAACTCCAACAATAACTGAATAAAGGGCTACGCCGAGCGCAGCATGATACGACCGCAGAATGTTGACCACTGAAATCTGAGTAAGTATAATTTAAAAGTGAATCATGACACAGTTAAAAGCTTGACATAGTTACAAGGAGCTTGACACAGTAATCAGCTGGACATAAACTAATGAACATAATCGAACATCAAAATCCAATAAAAAATAAAGATTTTACATATTTTCAAAAATTACAATTTTGTCCCCTTTGACCCCTCATCGTTCGGAAACAGTAAAATCTGTTGACATACTACCATAAGCTTACAAGAAGATAAATCTAAAATAGAAAATCCCATCAAAATCTGATTAATTAAAGATTTAACATATATTTTGAAAATTGCAATTTCCGTCCCTTTGACCCCTTCCACTTTGAGCTCGGAACCGTAAGAGTTACAAAAAATCTGTTGTCACACTGGTAGAAGATTACAACAAGAGGAATCTAAAGAAAAAAAATCCTATCGAATTTTGATACAAAATAAAAACAATAGGTAATCTGCACATTTGCAATTTTGGTCCTGTTTGGACTCTTATAGCTCCAAAAGGAAACAAATGATCAAAAATCTAATACTTAAGCGCTATGTTATTTTTTCATAAGAAATCCATTGCAAAAACCTGCATCAAAATCGGAGTAGAAATAAGAATAATAAAATTTTTGAGATTTGTCCCTTTTGGGTCCCATTTATCTCATGAAAGGTACATGCGACGTGAATCTGTCGACACAATACTAATTGGAAATATTACCTGGAGCACACTGAAAGACACTCCATCAAAATCTGATAAATGATAAATATTCTACAATCAAATACATGAAAACACCTAATTATGCCCCTTTTGACCCCTTTTTCTAAGAACGGAAGAGGCCACAATGACCAAAATCAAGCCAAGTCCTTATTTTGTGCCAAGGAACATTGTCTCAAAATTTCATAAGGATTGAACATATGGAACTTAAGTCATGGACCAAAATCAAAGTCTACAGACAATAACAAAGACAGCGCCGACAACTGTGACGACGACGACAATACCATTATACGACCTCAAATTTTTTGCGGTCGTATAAAAAATTATTAAGTTTCTACAAAATCCCAGAACAATAACAGAACTGTTACAGGTCAAGTATATCTATATTTACCATCTACTTTTTGATTATTGTTTTGTTGATTTTTTAAGGAACTATCAACAATATCTACATTAATCAGTGGTAAATAGACACTGGTGAAGCTAAATAAATTACAGAGCCAATGAATAACAAAAGCTTTTATATCAAAGTAGTGATTGAACTTTTAGTTTACTTCACATTGAATTTTTTTCTGAAAACATTTATCTCGTCCATAAAATCCCAATCTATCTTACAAGCATAAATATTTATGAAATATAGGGTTATGTGTTATGGTCTCATGTTCATTTACTCCATATCCTTTGGTAAAACATTTATAATAAGGGACATAACAAAATAACCGAGCAGGTTGTCAGGAGTCGAAATCGACCAGGCATAAAAAATACAAGTTGCAATACCAATGGAAAAATTGTCGACCGCAATGGTCCTGTCTTGGTACGGGTATTACAAAAGAAGCGACGAGTTTCATTGGTGTATTGGAGCACCAAACCTCCCCTTCCATTGGGGTAGTGTCCGATTGCAACTCAACAGCTATTGCTATTAAAAAGGTCGTGAAAGAAAGTTGAAAATCAACAATTTTAAGGGTCCGTTTGGACGTTCATGTACGTTTTCATTAACGAAAAACTGAGTGACAGTATTGTAAGTATTGTAAAAGTACCCTTACATCTTCAAAAACAATGCTACACATTGTACTCAACAAATTGTATGGCTAAAAAATACCTGTAAATCAAATGATCTTAAGAAAAAACTTAATCCAACAGTATAGAACTGTACCAGTATTTTATCTTTCGAATTTGCACACTTGCATTTCAGTTCTAAAACTAGTAAAACGATTGAAAAAGAACAAAGTAGTCATGGTGTCAAACCAGTTTTGTTGATAGGATATAAAAAAAACTTACTTCGTTAAGGAATGGTGCAACTTAATTAGGAAATTGATCATAATACTTGAAAAAATATTCGTTAGGTTTATCAGATAAGTTTTTCAAAAATGATTGGTATTTTATTGGATGGGTACATATTCTTTTCGATTCGTTTTTAAACTTGCCCGAAGCAAAGGTATTATCAAAGTCGACTTGATACTATGTATATCGATGCTGTGCTTTAATGGAATAATTCTGATCTCTTTAAAAATTAACACAAAAGAATTAAAGAAAATCTGCTTCATATTATATTTAGATTTGAATCTTAAAATCTTTTTTTTTCAGTTCCTAAATTCAGTTATTTATACAAATGTGCTTGGGCTGGGAGTTTAATGGATTCGAAACAAAATGAGATTCAAAATAAGATAAAACCAACCGCACGAATTTCATAATATTCGGTTGTCTTAGCATTTTCTGCGATAGTCTAAGAACCCTCTTCAACATATGTCGTTGTGACCAAATTTTTGTAGGAAATTATATTTGCTAAATATTGTCCTGATCCCGTGTCACTATTACTACTACTCACAATGAGGTACAGTAAATAATCCCAATATATTTTTGAAATTCATTTTCTTTGTAAATAATGGATTTGTCGATCAGTAGATTTAAGCCCTGATTTAAGATAATATTTGCTCGGCAATTAATTAGGAAGGGCATTTCTTTTTTTCTTGAGTGACACTTTATCTATAGATTGTTCAAGCTGCACAACGAAAACATTTAGGAAATTGCATATTATGTTGCAGATACTTGTGTTAATTTACTTTTCATGAAATATATTATCATCGGATTAATCAACATCGATCGAATCCTTGATAACAAACATTCTGTTCAAATCTTTAAACAAAGAGTTGGTATCACTTTCATGTTTGCTCTCATTTTCAGAAAAAACTGTGAATTATGATAAGGTAATGTCCCTGGTTCTATCTATCTATATGGTGATCATATCTTTGACTTAATGGTTTGTACATATCAGTCCTTTAACTTTCGTTGTCTACCGGTTTCCAAATATTTTGAGCTATAATGGCTTCGAAAGTACGAAGTACTTTGTTTTAACTTTATATTTAAACTGTTTTTGAAAGTTTATACAAGTAACAGAAATTCTTGGAGTGAACTTGAACATAATTAAATGAATAAACATCAAACACAAAGAGTTTACATCCCCAAAAATGAAAAAAAAACATGATTTCAAATAAAAACAAAACACCAGTTAATTTTTCTGTATCAGAACTACTCGTCAACCAATTAGCAGATTTTAGAAATGCAATAATCATTACAATATTTCAGATAAAACACATTTAAACTGTTATTTAACACGTAACTTACTGTGTTTATTTGTTTTGAGGCTGGTATTGATTTCAGTATTGCACCTACACAATTGACGATATAAACGCATTCAAAAAAAAAAAAAAAGAAAAAAAGGCGAAGTTACTGTCAATTTAGATTCTGCATATGCGCATTTCGACAACTTATGTCTCCACAGTGCAGATAAAATCAATTTTTTGGAAATCCATATACCGAAAAATGTGTAAAGGCTGAAAGAGAAAAAATTACCAATAAGATCTAAATAGAAAAGTCAAAATTAGCTAATTACTATTAAACTTATTATCATATATCGAGATATGAGCAAATCCTACAAAATTGTACGAAAGGATATGGTGTAAATGAACATTAAACCATAACTCATATGTTAACTTTAACTCCAATTAATTTTAATGAGCTGTATGGCCATTTCGGAATTAATTCTTCATCAGCATCACTAAAACCCAAACAAAGGAAATCCAATATTAAAACAATGTTTAAAACACATAAAACCACAGGGAATCCGAATAATCATTAATATCAAATAGCTAAAGACAAAACTACCATGGAGGGAGTTAAACATTAGGTTTTAGAATTTACACTTTATACAATAGTCATAAAGAAAAAATACACATGAGATATAATCGCATGTACAATTACACCATATATGAAAAAAATAAAGAGAATACACTCATTTGGTACCGGACTCCTTTCCAGGATGCGAACCGTACGCTTTTACATGTATGACATAGCTGGAGACGTTTTCCCTGTCGCAGTTAATGTGAAGATATAATATCCATGTTATTAAGTCTCCCAAACGCAGTTTAATGAGACTTTTTTTTTCTTTCTGTTACATGTCCGTGTTAATTACCTTTATCTTTTACATGGTTTATAACACTTGAAAAAGTATGCTGAAATTCCATGCACCATGCTAACAACGCATAAACTGTGACCAGCATCCCGGGATAATCGGAGGTTTAATCTAGAATTTTGACAAAGTGTATGCCAACACACACACACACACACACTCTCTCTCTCTCTCTCTCTCTCTCTCTCTAATATTCGAAACAGATTTATTTCTCTTCCAAACAATACAGTTTTGTATCATAAATGTTTCCTCAATTCACATCAATATTCTTCATGACGAAACATTTATAGCTTACACTTATGTTTGGAAATAGGGGTAATATCCAATTTACCGAACAGAATTGTCAAACACAAAGTCCAATAGACCAATCAGAAAAAGCAGGTGCGATCCCACCGGAAAATTGTCAACCGCAATGGTCCTGACTTGGTACAGACATTTCAAAACAGATTGTTGGTTCAAAATTTTGCACAACGGACTGATATCTATTTAAGAACTTTTTAATGCTCGTATGAGACGGAATTTTTTTAAGCCTTGATAATGATAAGGCGATCACGGATATCACTATGTCTTATGAGAAAGTCTGTATAATATGTGCTAGCTCTCGTGTAACGAATCAACTGTGAAACATGCACTCCATTGTCATTAGAAGTTGGAATATTACTGTCCATTGATAATTTTGAAATTCAAATTGTCCCTAATGTCGTAAATTTTAGTACTAAGATGACCATTTTCGTAAAATTTGAGATGTTAGGCCAGAAAGATGTACATGTTGTGGTTTATGTAATTTCCTTCATCTCTAGTTCTGGGTGATATACTGATTGTATCCATTTAGCAAATGATGCGTTATTAATATAAAGAACATTATCAATGTATCCATAAGTGATTGAATAATCTAGCATCTTTTATTTTATGATCTTTTACGAAAAATTCAGTCTCGTAAGTCTGCGAGTAGAGGAGTACAATTCATGCCCATTGGTATACCAACTTGCATTTGATTAATAAAACCTCCATACATGACAAATATATACTATAAATAAAAAAAATCAAGCACACTTTCACCACTCTAAAAATTGAAAATGACAATGGACCTTAAAAAAAAAAAAAAAAAAAAAAAAAAAAAAAAAAAAAAAAAAAAACAAACATCAATTTTATCCCCTAAAATCTGTCATCCATAATAATTCATAAAAGCTGATAGAGAACAAATAATCGAAAGGATCTAAACTTCTAAAGACAAGGTTTGCATGAGGGAGATATCCCTTAGTTTTAACCAAAATGTTCTAATTAAAATATTGTAAATTTCCAAATAAAATCGTTTTTTCGGGCCAGCACCGAAGTACTGGGCAACTGGTTGGTGAATACCATTTGGGACTAACAGTCAAGCAGCAGTGGCATCGACCCAGTGGTAATAAATAACAAAAAAGATAAAAAAAAACGAAGTTGCTGTAAATTTACTTTCTGTATATAGCCATTTCGACAACTTATGTCTCTTCAGTGCAGATAAAATCAAAATTTTGGAAATCCAGAAATCGACAGATGTACAAAACGAAATTACAACTTTAATGAAAAAATAACCAATTCAATTTTCTGACATGCATGCGTAAAATCCCAAAACTTAAGAAAACTTCAACCATAGATAGATTTAATATTCACAGATCATTTTTACAGACATAAGAGATTCTTGTCCGGACATCTGTGGTTTACTGAACATTCCGTCGATGCTCTCACATTCCAAATCATCGATGTAAATTCGAACTTGGACAAGGAAGCAGGACAAAAAAGAGATAAATGTTGGATGCTTGAATAACAGACACAAGGAGATGTTGGACGCAATGAAATGAATTAAGAGGTTACTGGTTAAAATAAAGAAATGACATCCATATAAGTTACGACAATTTTAAGAACATTCAAAATCATGCTATTGACACAGATTTTTAAAATTGAATTTGATTGGTTATTTGTAGATAAAAATTCGGAAATATAAACTTGTGTATTCTCAGACCAGTAAAATATCTTTTGTCAAAACGTATTGTTTTCAATTTAGTTCCTTTATGTGTTTATATTATACAAAATAATAGAGATTTTCTGAAAATAGATGTTTACATTCATAAAAGAAATCAAATTTATCATTTTATTATGCTCGATTCTAAATTATTGCATTCCTTTTTTTTAAGTAACATGACGCAAAATGTCTGCTAAATGTCTAACTCAATAAATTAACTAATTAGACATAACGATAAAAACCGTAAACTCGATGGAATTCTCGTGCGTTTATACATTTGACACGTGTTGCTGCATAACGTTCTCATAACGATCGATGCCGAAATGTTTCAGTGTTTGTATCTAGAACTAGAGTTTGGTTTTATGTCATATACATTTACAAAACACAAATTAGATTACTATCTATATGCACGTCAGTGAGGGTATATTTGAAAACAAAGAGTTTCTGAATGGCTTTGTAAATATCCAGTGTTAATATCCAGTTAATGGCTTTGTCAATATAAAGTGTTAAAAATTTATGATTATGTTAGACGTCAAATGGCATTTATTTTACATAATTTTAACAATTTGGAAGGTTGTTTAAAACAAACGCATTCGTTAATGTTAACAATGACAAACAATTATTTTTAACAAAACTTCGCTCGCTGTGTCCCTTTTCAAGCTTTTAATTTCATTCTTTTTGGGGTAGAAATTCTGTTTGAAAATAAGGAGTATCTCCCTCGTGCAACGCGGATTTTGGCTTTTCATTTAGATTATTTTCCATATATGTTCTCTATCAGCTTTTACACATCTTTACATTCCGGTCTTCCAAGTATTTTCTTTGATTTGCACCGGAGAAACTTCACCATCTGTAGAAATTAACTTTACAATAACTTCGGTATCCACTTTTGATAAAATTATGCCTATCCTCAATAACCATTACGTGATGTCTTTGTTTCTTTGTGTTTTCGATGTTGCCATGGAAACATATATTTGTTCCACCTGACAAAAGTTCCATTGGATCAAATATTATAAACATTGGAATAATATAAACAAATATTGTATACAATACATTTTATTCCCTTAGGAACAAATATTTTAACATTTGTTCCATTGGAACAAATCTTATGTAATGATTGATCGCTACCAGGATTTCGCTCTGGAGAATAAAGAAGATTTGGCGGATAGCACCCCAACCACTAAAAGCAGCAGCAGTGCTGCAATGTCCCCAACCTGACGCAGATGGATGGGCATACCCAGCAGTGCGGTGTGGAGAAAGTCAAGACGCGATTTCAGCATCAACCAGAGGAGCAGAAGACCATCTGTGGCTACCCACTCAAGGGGAAGAAGGGGCAGTTCTGCAAGAGCAAGCCCTGGAAGGATGGTCTCTGCTGGAGACTTAATAGAAAACCACACCCGAGGGAAGAGGAGGAGGCCATCCCCGTCCAGTGTAAGATGGTGGTCAAAGAGACATTGAAGACCCTCCGTCAAATAGCTAAAGGTGAGGGTCTGAGGGGTCAGTAGGAAAAACAAAGAGGCCTTGGTTAAGCTCATCCAGGAGAAAACCACCGGTAAATTTGCCCTCCAAGAAGTCTTCAGTATGAAGCAGCTCAAAGCGCTAGCGAAGAATCGCTTCCACACCAAGTATTCTCAGCTCAAGAGAGACGATCTGATCCAGCTGGTGGAAGAGGGCAGCAGAAACGCCCAAGTCGAGGAGGTGATCAAGATCATCAATATGCGGGAAGCTCTGAATGGAGTATTTGGCACGGTCGTTATAAAACTTTTGAAGCCACATGACGTAGCCACGTTTCTCAAGCTAGGTCGACGCACAATCTCCACAACCATCTAAAATGTTCTAGCCAAAAAGAAGGGACTGAAGGTCTGATTGAAAACTATCCTCACGATCATGGAATTTGATCGCCTCCATGATTGGGAAAGGCAAGGAAAGTATGGCGAAGTACATGAGCTCCCAGGTGACGGAGCACGGTCATGAGGTTTTCTTCTGCCTTTCCCACTTCTCCAAATAGAACACCCTCGACGAGCATATGAAATATTCTTACAAAGCTCGCTGGATAATGTAGCCAAGAACCCAACCCCGACCAATTCAAGACTGTGAAAGCAAAATTTTCGCCACGAGCTGATGATCCGTAAGGGGATATTTCCTTACGATTACTAGTATATAGATTGGCCGGCCAAACTGGAACAGACTCAGCTCCAAAGAAGCCTTCTATAGCACCCTTTTCAGAGAGCGTGTGATGCCTTCGAGTGCTAGACCCTACGCGACTATCACGACGTCTTGCTGCTGGTC
Source organism: Modiolus philippinarum (assembly GCA_002080025.1). NCBI lineage: Eukaryota > Metazoa > Mollusca > Bivalvia > Mytilida > Modiolidae > Modiolus > Modiolus philippinarum. Next base: position 55,306 of record MJUU01005097.1, read on the forward strand.
GGCATCGTGGAAAATTTCAGGAACATCTGCCTTACTCACTGAGGATTTGCTTATACCATATACTACACATCATCCAGATTGTCCTACGACGCCATCATTGAAGACTATCCCATGGGAGTTGTAGTAAAGCATGGCATCTAGCCGATAGTGCTCCATGCATATATTCCTGACATTTTCGATTAAGTCAGCCAGCATCAAGATGGCAATTTATATGTAGAGGTCATGGAAGTCGCGTAGGGTTTTGCACTCTAAGATCTCCCGACCATTCGAGGGCAGCACATTCATTAATCGTAGAGATATACTCCATACGAATCATCAGCTCGTGGCGGTCGTCAAATCTCGCCTTCACGGTCTTGAATGGGTCGTGTGAGATATTTGGTCATGGCATACAGGCTGGAGAGCATGAAGTGAATCGAGTTGATGAACATAATTCTCCGGGTCTCCTGCCTGCTTTGAGAAGCTGTTGTACTTCACGTCGATTTTTGGGATGCAATCGATCTTACCCTTAGCGTTCCCAAGCTCCTTGATGAAGATGTGGGCGTCTTATCCTCTGATGTGGTGGAAGACAAGGGTTGTGTGCTGCGCCACGATACGTCGTGGTAAGGCGGTCGTCGTCCCGGAACTTATTCCTCTCAATTCCTCCCCAGGAATGTGGCAGTGCATGCTTTCCTTGAAGCTCTCCTTGTCCTCGTCGATCATCCCCATGGGCTTGGTATCCTCGTATAGCTCACTGATCCGCACTTTCTCCCCTGTGCACTGAACACATTTCTTAGCCGCATCCTCCCGACAGTGGATGACGGATTCCTTGTTGTGCCCGTAGGCGTACTTTACGCGATGGTAGAAGTCCGATGGTCGCTGAAGTTGGTAGGCCTTCGAGTAGGAGTAGGAGGGTTTGAAGCTAGATCACTCGCAGGAAATGCGGCCATAACTTCTGGCTATTCGAGGCAAACTTGTGTAGTCTGAGATTCCCGAATTCTTTAAGGTCGCTCTGTATATCTTGCAAAAGCTCAATAGCCTGTTCTTCATTTGGGCAGGACGTTAACCCGTCATCAACGTAGAGATAGCGGGTTAGGAATTCAGTTAACATTCTTTCCATATTTCGGTTCCGCAGCAAGTGCAGTTTTCCTTAGGCCTAACGTGGCGACAGCAGGTGACGGGCTATTCCCGAAGACATGAACTCTAATTCCATTTTCTCGATTAGACCTTTGTCTATGTCGTAAATAGTTTCGGTGGTTTTCGTCAACAATGAAACAATGGAACATGTGTTGCACATCCGCTGAATAGCAATCATCTCTCTCCTGAATCAAAGGAGTACGCCAAGTAGACTATTTGACAGGTCAGGACCAGACAAAAGGGCACTTTTCAAAAATACTCCGTCATGTATGGCTGAAAAATCAAAGACTCCACGAATCTTTTCTGATTTCTTGGGATAGTACACCCAAAATAAAGGCAGGTACCAACATTCCTCATCTTCACCAAGGGGTGGAGCGACTCCTGCGTGATTGTTATCTATAATCTTTTTCGTGAATTCTAGGAAGTGTTCCCGTTTGACGGGATTCTTCAGGCTTGCGCCTAATCATTCAGCACGACGAGTTGCTTGACTTCGATTGTTTGGCAATGGCAATCTTGGAGATTTGTAGGGTAACGGGGCTACCCAGTTTCCAGTTGAACTCTGGCTAAACTCCTTATTCATTATATCAAGGAACATCTTGTCTTCGTAAGACTTCCCCTTCTTGCCATCATCTTTAGTCCTTTCAAAAAGGTTTACTCCTATGTCGTCCTTACGTTCACTTTTGATTTCGTCCTTAACGAAGTTTTCGCACCTCAAACTGGTTTGTACAAGGTTTCAGTCTTGTATGTTGCCCATCTTGAGTCACGTAAGTCCTGTTGACATTCACATGTGCAGGGGTGTGCAGCTTGTCTAGACAGGTTTCTCCTATGACCACACAACCCAGATTAAGTTGTTGTGCATATGGGGTGCGGTCGTTGTCTCTATCGTTGCGCTGGTCGAGTATATGAAGTGCTGCGGGAAAGTCCCGTCCAATCAATAACATTATCTTACAGTTGTTATCAATTGGCTGAATTTTGCACTCTATGTCTTTAAAGTGCGAGTGATGTTGCATAACTTCTGGTGTCGGAATTTCATCCCGGTTGTTTGGAATATTATCACATTCAAGGAGTGGCGGTAGATCAAAATGCACATTGCCATCGTGAGATTCTATGATGAAGTTCCTTCCTTGCTGACATGAGGTCAGAACTGTACCCGAACATGTCGACAAGCTGTAGTTTACGGGTTGCTCTTGTACATTAAACGAGCTGAAGAACTCTGATGAAGCCAAAGACCTGTTACTTTGTTAATCGATAATGGCGTATAACTTGACAACATTGTCGGGCTCATCCCTGTGGTATACAGTCACTGGCAATATCTTGGCACATGACTTGCCACCGTACGAAAACCCGCATATTTCTGTGCACCTATTGCTAACTTTGTCACTATCCGTTAAGGACAACCCGTCATGCTTTTGAACAGGTAAGCGGGGTGGTACAGCGGACTTCTTGGTTTTTACAATGTGTAATGCAGTAGGGTGCAATTCGCTGCCACAGTCTTTGCACTTGACTACGACTGACGTGAGCCGTTGGCTCGCAACACTTGTAGCATACATTATTTTCTTTGAGCAATTTTTTGCGTTCTTCTAGGGATTTGGCTTTGAAACCCCTGCACTCATCTAATGGGTGTTTCACCTTGTGTAGAATACAGATATCGAGAGTCTCTTTATCTAGACGTATCCATAGTTCCTTTAAACCAAAGGACGGATTAAAAAGATATAGCTGTATTCTGCCAGAAATGGCTGATTCTTCAATTGTAGCTAAGAAGTTAGTCAACCCAAATAAGTTTCTGGGTTGTCTTTAAACTTGGTAAGCCTGGTGGATAGGGATTTTCTGCAGTAATAACTGTGTCACATCCTGTGTCTGTCACTACTTGATTTATTTTGACCAGCAAATGGTATTTCTGTAATTGGTGCAAGTTGCGCTGTTGTCGTGAACTTGGGTGCACTGACTTGAGTTCCCGTGTAAACAGAAGTTGTCCTGGTTGGTAGACCATAATTTGTTGATATGGGCTTCTTTGGTTTTACCACTGGCTCATCAAACCCTGACCATGCTGACGTCACTTGGGCTGTACAATTGTTGGGTTTTTTTGTAACTTTCTTTTATTTTTTGAAAACATCAGGATAAGTATGAACATATATATATTGTATAACAAGTAGAATGTATAATTAATTATTTTTCTTCCCCAAGTGCAGCAGACACAACTCTCCATTTCTCAATTGTTTTCTCCCTTTTGCATATGAGATCAAACAACTGGACTTTTTTTCAATATTAATTTCTTTTTTTATTATTTCAAACAATTGTTGGGGGTTGCCATGGTTTAATCTGCTGAGTTGTTGCTTGTGTATTTGCGGGAAACCCGTCAAACATCAATGGGGTCGAGTTTCTGGAATTGTGTAGGTGACAGTCATGTCACTTCTGGTTGGAGAGGACTCGTTTGATCCTGTTTTGTCACTCCGAGGAAACTTCTGTCAGGCGTGTCAATATTGTCAGGCATTTTCGGTTTAATCGCCATAGCCTGATCTTCGATAAACTCTTTCACTCGCATCATCTAGTCTGTTCTGGTAGAACATCATCCAGATTCTTACTACGGCCGTCCTCGTCTTCGAGCTCGAGCACTCGTGCTTCGGCCTCGGCGACAGCTGCCTCCTGTTCTACTGCTAACAGGTCTAATTCTACTTTGAACTCAGTTTGTTTACGTTCAGACTCGGCCGTTTGAAGTTTTGCTTGTTGATCTAATTCGGCCTGTTGAAGTCTGGCTTGTTGTTCTAATTCAGCCTGTTGAAGTTTGGCTTGCTGTTCTTGAGCTGCCTGTTGACGTTTGGCTTGTTGTTCTAATTCAGCCTGTTGAAGTTTGGCTTGTTGTTCTAATTCAGCCTGTTGAAGTCTGGTTTGTTCTAATTCAGCCTGTTGAAGTTTGACTTGCTGTTCTTGGGCTGTCTTTTTAATTTCGGTCTGCTCCTTAAACTCGGCCTGTTGTTTTAGAAGGTGGTTTTTTTGGGGGGCAAAGACCATTTTCGCTCTGGCCCCGTCTGCTTTTGCTCGTTTTTGTATTACCGAGCTTTCCGTGCTTGTCGAATAAGCGGGACTCGTGTCCCGTGAACTACGTGATTTCGCAGATTACAAAAACAGGATAACAGTAAACACCTACAATGGCCGGGAACCACAATCACATGCCACAATTTACAAGCGAATAGCACTAGAAAAACAATAATGAAAGCAAGAAACAAACATAAACAATGATAGGAACTCGGGATAGCCGGACTTGGTAATGGCACTAGCAAAAGCCAATGGTAGGGTTAAACCGGTTTATGGGTAACCAAACCTCCCTTTTCTCTATCCCGTTTTCCTATAGTATAATAAACATGCGAATAAAACCCAATACAGGTAGACTACTAACTCAATAATCACTATCTTGGAAAAGAAAAGCATACGACAAAACGTAATTTAAAAAGATGGGTCAAAGAGTGCTCGCCGATAAACTTCCGGCTAGCTCAAGGAATCTAGTCTGCTGGTAAAACACTGTCGCACTACGGAAAAAATATGTTTCGAGCGAACTGTCATATTGGTCGTTGACGATGTTGTGGCTAGTTCAGCACTAATATCCTGTAGCTGTTCCCGAGCATCGTCGTATACTCTTTAGTTCAGGTCCAAAAGATCCTGGTGAATTTCCAGGTCTCTGTTAGCCACAGTCGTACGTCGACTTTGTAGAAATTCGACATAAATGTCGGACTACCGTTGGTATTTCCCGTAGGCGGAAATCAGACGTTTTTCGAGTCTTTGCACGGCGTTCTTATCTGCCATCTCTGTGCTAATCTCCTCGATGAGGTTTCGTTTATGTCCCAGAGAGGCTTTATTTTTGCAATGTGTTTTTCTTGTTGCAGAATTCTCTGCCCTTCTCGGTAGGACTCCGTGTTCTAGGTTCGGAGGGAAGCTCCGTAAGCTCATGTTTCTGTACGGGGGGATGTCACCGGTCGTATTATCAGGACTGGTGATCAATTGATCTTGTTCATTTTTGGGGATGATGTCCCCGGTTGCTCTGTCAGTGTACATGACTATTGTGATAGGCAACTGGTTAGATTGCGCGTCAATTTACTATGCTGGACCGGATCCAGCCAGCTTGACCCTTAGTATCCTATGTAGAATCTGAAACTGGCTAATACAAATGATATGCAAGAGGTGTTTGCAGCTTGTTATTAACATTACACCATTTCCGTGTGATTCACGCAAGAATACAGATTTAATATTATAATTTAGGGGTAAATTGACGGTAGTTAAACCAGGTTTATATCTAACAACACAATATTTAAAAATCGAAAGCACAGAAAAATAGTATTTTCACTAAATGTGTTATTTCACCGCGTGCGTTCTTGTATCTAGCCAAAGGTCGTATGTGCGTTTTACAATTAATACAGGTGAAATGTCTTTAATGCTGTTTGTATATCTAAAACTATTTACAATCATTTTATTGATTAATTAATTAATGCTCAACGATCAGTGAGCAACATCTCGGCCATACCAGGACGAAAACAAGTTAATCAACTCAAAATACAAACAAACGGACAAAGAAACAAAAATGGGGCGGTGTTACTGAAATCGTTCGGGGAGGATTCTCAGTTAGCATTCTATACCAGCCGAAGTGATTAAACGGAAAATATAATAATTGGAACAACTGTTCCACTACATGACCCTTCTTTCGGCATTTCGATCCTGACCACATCCTTCTTGTTGCAATATTCCAAGTGCTCGTCCAAGATGTCCTGTATGGGGAAGTGGCACAGGAACCTGATGCAGAAGAAGAGCTCATTGCCGTGCTCCGTCACTTAGAAGCTCGGGAGTCGAGAGAGGTCCTTGATGCAGTAGTAATGCTGCTTGCCTTCGCGAGTTATGAAGATGATGATCTACGTGGCTGGGGGCATGTATTCTTAAATATCCTGAGAGGGTAAACCTACAGATCCTCATCCTCGCCCTTCTTTACGCCGTCAAACCCAAAGAGGTTGTCGTTGATGGAGGCATTCTGCCTCTGAATTTGTCGATTGCCTTGAGCGAGACCGGGAAGTCTATGTCTTCGAATATAAGCTATACCCAATCTCTTGTACTGAGGTAAGCTGAATGCATGACTTCCATCTTTCTCATCCTGATGAAATGCCACTAGCACCGCCTCATCCTCATTTTTCAAATTGACGATCGCCTTCTCTTTCGCGAGTGCCGATGAGGGTATGTATATAGGAGCTACCCAGATTTAATCTGTTGAGGGGAATCTTCAATTTGCTTCTCGATATGTCCGAACGTCCACTTGCTTCCTTCCCGCACGTACCTTGCAATATTTCCTTTACCAGAAGTAGGGAGTGACGTAAGTATTCTCTTCGGTTGCGGGTTGTTCTTCGCCGGCTCTGCTAAGAAACCCGAGTGTACCTTCAATCGCTACTTTTGGGCAAGCGCATTGGTGATGGTGGTGTCGATGGTGCTCTGACTTACCTTCAGAGAAGTGACATGTCGTGCAGTTTCGCGGGTTCTACGACGATCTAGCCAAATACAACATTCAGGTCCTGGTACCTATCGGTGGCCTTGCTCTCATCATCGACTGGGACCCTCTTGATGCCCTATTCAATCAGCAGTAACAGATCGCCTCTCTTGAGCTGGGAGTACTTGGCGATGCCAGGATTCTTTGCTAGCGCTTTGAGCTGCTTCTTGCTGAAGACTTCCATTCGAGCACATTTACGTGTGGTTTTCTCGATGAGCTTCGCTGATGCCTCCTTGTTCTTTTTACCGACCGCCTCAGAGTCTCATCTCCTCATCCTCAACTCTTTGACAGAGGGTCTTCATGTTCTCTTTTACCACCATCTTACCCTCTACTGGGATGGTCATCTCCTCCTCCCATTGGCGTGGTTGCCTGCTATGCTTCCAGCAGAGACCATCCTTCCCGGATTTGTTCTTGCGGACCTGTCCTTTCTTCCTCTTGAATGCGGTCCGTGATGCTCTCTTGTTTGATGCTCAAATCGCGGTTTGACTTCCTGCACACTTTTTTGGCATTTTGGCACATCTGGCTATGCTCATCCACCTGTGTCATGTTTGATGCATTGCAGCATTGCTGCTGCATTTTGGAGGGTTGGGTTTCTACTTTTACTTCTACCAGTTTGCGGCCAACATCAAAACACTGATTATTCTGCCTCTTTTTGGATGCGCATGTAAAAACTTTTTTCCCAAATTTAGATCACAATAAATCAAATGCTATACATCTAGTGATGATTAAAAACAGTTATTCATCTTGGTGTCAGAATGTGGCTTTCAGGCTGGTCTTGGAGGTCTCAATGCTACTGACGGTGATGCAGCTTGCCGGTAGTATGTTCCAGGAAAGTAGGATTATTTTCTAATTTCAGTTCTGCATGCTACCTAAAAGAGGTTGGGGTGAGATCCTCCGAATCTTCTTACATTCTCCAGGAAGCGATGCTCTCTGGACAATTAAATGCATATGCCATTCTTGTATTTATATAGTACTAAATAGGGATGCCTTCCGTTTGCATCTTACCGTCGGGATTTGGGTCTATGCGTTGGATTTTCCCTTGAAAAGTGGGTGGCGTAGAATCGGCCTTTTTCCATTACTCATCTGCGAAGCAACTAAGTGTCCTAAAGCGTATTTGGCACCATCTAAATCGTCGAGGTAAATGCCTATTTTTTTTCATTTATCATGTTAAACTTTAGTTGACACTCTAACATGCAACTTTTGTTCCGAAAGTTATACCACTAAAATTGAAAAACTCCAGAAAAGATATCTTTGAGGGGGGCAGGAGGGGGTCTGATCCCGGAATCCCGACTTTATTTTTTCTAAATCCCGAAATCCCGAACTACAAAGAAACTTAAAGACTCATGAAATCCCGATTCCCGGTGAATAAATTTCCCGAAATCCCGGGCTTAAATCATAAAGATCCCGACCTTAAAAACATCTAATCCCGACATCCCGAAAAAGGTCCTGCCCCCCCCCCATCTTTGTCTCATTTGTAATTATAACTGAGAAAATACACGAATGTTTACTTTCAAATTATTTTTTACCATCCTTTAAAATAAGACGTTTGCTAACCTCTGCCTTAACATAAGGCTTAGATAATTTTGGCAAATTTGTTGTGGGTTGTTATTTAAATTAGGTATTGAACTGTCATCGACCTTCAAAACAAAAGCACGTGGATTACTATTTTTAGTAACAAAATATCACCTCCGGTATCGCAATGAATTCTGGGAGCAGTATTATGAGGAATGGAAATAGTCCAATTTTTTTAGTAAATTAAACGTAAACTGTTGCAAATCAGTAATCATGGCATCAATAGAAGATAAAGAAGCATCCTCTGCGGAGTCTGACAAAGTTACAATCGAGCTTAAGAATGGTTAGTTCCTCTCACGGGACAGATACAAGGACGATATCTGTTTGGTCTCTGTTGTTGTACACAGTTGCCAGTGCTCAATATGTGCGACTTTCCGTGGGCGGACAAACAATTATTTCCGTTTTATGAATTGCATGTGCCTGATACGTTTTCACTCCATTTAACATTTGTAGTAAACCTAACGTAATATCATGAATAGATCATTAAAATAAAGATTTTAGTCTTAGAAACTAACCTACTGGACTTCCAGCCCCAAATCCCCATCTGAATGTCCTGTCTGCAAAGAGGATGTCCTCTTTCTCTAAAAAGGGGATGTCCATGTAGCTATTATAAATAGATCAAGGGGATTTATGGCCATTATTGCATTGAAACTGTTGAAGCTCAAATATTTAAACTTATTAAAAATTTCCTAACAAATTAAGAAAATGAAAATTTTGGCCTTTAAGACAATTTTACTCCCAGTCTTAGTAAAGAATGAATTTATTCTAAAGTGAAAGAAAATTTGACTTTTATAATCTGTATATAGACCTAGGTATTCAATTTTCAAGGTAAAAGCAATACAACAATATACAAGCTGTCTTGCTTTAATTTTTTTTTAAACTGAGTAACAAAAGCATATAATTTGCATCTATCTGATTAGAAAATATCAGAGACCATTTAATGCATACAAGTTTAAAAACGCCATAATTTTGATTATTTGATTATATCTGTGATTTTGAACTATCATGGAGGTTGATACATGACACTGATACTTAGACATTATGGTGTCTTGTACATACTCGCCATGTAAAGAAAATACACTTTTTTTCAAAATTGTTCAAATTGATTCCCAAACCTTCAGTCTAAGGTAGATTGAGTCTAATAAAAATATCAGACCGAATTTTTTTTATGAGATATCTTGTATGTCTTAGTCCATTTGTTCAAAAAATAAAATAAAAATGATATGTCACCTTTCATCTTTTCCTGATAAATCAGGCCAAATTCAGTATTTTTCCAGCAATATTTACAAAGAACATATACGGAAATGTGACAACATGCTTATTATCAAGCTTTCACATAAAATAAATATCAGATAGATTTTCTTTTATTTTTGATATTTCAGAGATATATATACTTCAGCTAGATGTTGAGCTGAAATAATCTACATGATCTATATGTCACCGTTTGATTAAGAGAGATATTTTATATAGTTACTGTGTTAGCGGTAGGCCAAAATTTCCGTTAGCCAAAGTGGCTAATTGGTGCAAATTAAAATTAGTTAGCCAAAGTGGCTAATTGGTGCAAATTAAAATTAGCCACGCTGAGGTTTCATTCGCCACAAAAAAAAGAACATTTGACATTTTTGTTTTAAAATGCAAAAAAATGAAATTATTTCAAAGTGTTTCCTCAACATCGTAGGGATACTGTCAATTTCGTCATTTCTAGTCATATATTCAAATTACTTGTGAAAGGAAGCCTCCTAAAGTTGTAGAAACTGATTTCAATAGCGAAAAGGTTGATTGAGCTAATGGATTGATTCTTCAGTTCACCTGCGCTAGCCAGAGTGAATGGGGTCCGGCAGGTCTCACTCTAGGATTCAATTCGTGAAGTGGCAAAGTCGCTTTGATGATAAGAATCATGCTCTCCTGTAACATATATATTTTAACACACTCGCGATTGAACTTTCACTGGTTTAAAACTTTTATTATTTTATTATTGCAAGAAGTCATTGCTGAGTTTCATGTCCACCATGAATCAGGTAAACAAAAGTACGATAATAAAAAGAAAGAACGACGGAAACGGACATGAAAAACCGGAACTGTACTACTTCAACGTTATGTATTCTGGAAAATGGATGCCGAAATACCCGTCATTGGTTTCAATTTAAGTTTTATTTTCATCTTCTGATCTGGTCATAAGAACGTTTTTGGAAGGAAGTTTTCTATTCATATCATGATATCTCCGAGTACNTTATTTTGGTCCTATGGGAAATTCACATAAAAAACGTGGCCACCATACAGAACATCGAAAAATCCTGCTGTTCAGCATTTTGTCAGGTGAGCGATACAGGCTCAGTAGCTGAGCCTCTAGTTCTCATTCGCCAAAGTAGCGATTAGACCGAGTTTTTTAATCGCCACATGGAACAATCATTCGCCCCTGGCGAGTGTGGCAAACCTTTAGTGCTAACACAGAGTTAACGAAATATACAATATATACGGGAAAAGGGAGCTAATTTGCGGGAAAGTGTATGTCAATCTACTTTATTATACTTTAGAAGATTTTTCCTTAATAAAAATTAATTTGACAATTCAATCTATCATATATAAGATTCTTATAAAAGCTGCCAGGGTAACATTCACTAAAATTTGCTGAGAGGGTGACAATTTTTGCACTGTTACCCTCTGTTCATGGTCCAATGATTTTTTCAATAAATGATTGAAATCAAAGAAACATTCAGTATAATAAAATAAATAAGATATAGCTGGGAGGGTGACAGAACAGATTGTTACCCCTCGAAAAATATGCCAACCTCTGCTTCACATCGGTTGACAATGTTTTCTTGGGGTAACAATATGCTCTGTCACCCTCCTAGCTATATGTTATTTATATTATGAGGTCACAATGAAAAAGACAAATAAGGAATATTCTGGCATGAAAATCAAGTTAATTCTGCATTCGACTCCGGACTCGTGTTTCGTAAATGCGCCAATTGAATGCGCCATGTATTAGTGTTGATCTACCTTAAGCTTTGATCAAAAGAAGGTCCTCGTCATGAATCAGTTATTAGAATAATACTACCCTTATAAATGCTTATTGGTATTTAATCCATTATTTAAGTAAAAACAATGATAAACATTCACCTGTCATTCTTTTCAGGTCCTATTGCAGCTCGTATTGCTTTAAGATTTTACCTTGGTAGCCAGCTAAGACTGTGGCAACTAATGCAACAATAAAAAACAGTTCATCTTGTGTTATGACTATGCCATAATGGTCTGCTGTTGATCTTTGCATGGCATTTGACATTTTTACCTGTATTGACTGTGGTCATGATATATATGTTGTATGGTGGCATTTTTTTACCACTGTAGAATCCATTACTCAATGCCTCTGGACAACATATTATGATTAATACTGTAAAATTATTCCAGAAGTTTTTCAGACATCAGTCATGTCAGTCCTACATTTTTGCCCTATCCCCAACTCGCCCAATAATGCATCTCTACATTCTTCTTTCATAATTGATGATGTTGTAATACAAGATCTATTTAGAAGTATTTCAATTGAAGTTTCATATGTGAGAAGGCTTGATATCATAGTTAATGGGAATTATGTCCGTAGCTAGCTGTTAGTAACTGCCAGCATTTGTCAGGACAGTATCCATGTGTATTGCAGTCTGCGCTGAAACCTTTTTTCATTACTAGTCCTTCAGGCTAGTTGAGGTAACAGATTTACTCGTCTATATATATCTTTATTCTCATCACCATCACAACAGGTAAAGAGATATCCCATTTTACTAGTCCGAGAATCAGAAAAATTTACTGTGATGAAAGGCAATGAAGATTTAGCATGTTGTCTAGAAAATGTAATATAAAATTTCTGCCACTTAAAATTATTCCTAGTCTGGTCGAACTAGTGGTTGAAAAAAAAACTTGTCCCAATTCAAATTTACTAGTCTCAGGCATCAGACTAGTGCCTAACGGACCATACTGGTATTGTCTTTATGTTTTATGTACTTCTTTTTAAAGTTACTTGTCTTGAAAAGTTGGATGTTTTTCTAGTTTGATTTTTACTGGTAGTCTTTTTGTGTATTTATTTTTTAACCACTCACCACACATAGGGGAGGGTTTGAATCCAAGAAAACGAGTTAAATCCCACCACAATATTTTACGCCTGTCCCAACTCAGGGATGTATTAGTCATTGGCTTGTCCATGTCTTCTTATAAGAGGGTGGTAAAGGGTTATTTTCGTGCAATGTTGTTGGCGTTTTATAAATTCGTGTTTTCTGTTTTTATTGCTCGTGTTTTCGTGTCCACATTATTCCGCTTGCCTCGTTTTTGTCCATATTTTGAGCTCATGATTCGTTTTGGATATTTTATTTTTATACTTCGTGCGTGTTCATTTTCCTGTAAAAAATTGGGACTTGTTGCAATTAGAATTGTAATGGCACCGGAAAGTATCACGGAGCAAAATTTCATAGATTTTCATTGATTTTAGGAGCTTTCAGGTGAAAAAACTTTAGATAGGATCAAGTTTTTGGTGAATGCGAGCATAAATTTTCCATGTTTCGTGATTGGTCATTTTTATCACTCGTGATTCGTTTTCGGCAATTTATAATCACTTTCTTTCGTATTGAGGACCCCCTTTATAATCCCCTTATAAAATTTTAGTTTCTTGATATTCGGGTTATTGGTTTGTTTCCATTGATTAATTCACTTTGTTACTTTTTCGGGGCCATTTAGGGCTTGCTATATGGTTCCTTACTGTGTTGAAGATCGTACTGTGACCCCTATATCATATGCTATATGTTTTGGGTCATTTTAAACTGAAGTTGGGATGTTGGATGTTGTCTCCCTGACATTCACCCTATTTCCTTTCTGTTTCATATTGTTTTATAAACACCTTTGGATGAATAATAAACTTTAGTTGTTGAAAAATTGTCAAAAATACTGTCTTACAAGCTCTGCAGACATTTGATGCAGTATATTTTTGGCATACAAGTCAAATATGTTAATGAAATGGTTTTGAATTTTACTTATATGCTGCTATAAATTGTTTGAGTTTTACAGATAAATTATATTCATGTACATGTTTACCATTCATTGTGGGTAGTTGGTCTGATGTTAATTGAATCCATCCAAAAAATACCCCTACATAAAAAAAAGAGAAAAGACAACTTAAGAAAAAAATTATTTGTTTGATGAAGTTTTTTTGAAGTGAGATTGATATGACGTAAAGAAAGCCAAGTCCGGATTGTCATGATTGTAAATTATATAATTTGTGTAATTTTTCAGTGAACATGACAGGCCAGGGAAAAGTTGCAATGAGAGATTTTGAGTTATTGAAAGTCTTGGGGACTGGTGGTAAGTATTAATAATAATAATAATAATAATAAAAGCTTTATTTAAAGAGGGTTACACAGTTAGTACAAACTAATCTTCCCTGAGGCCCTCAATAACAATATTGAATACACACAAGATAATGCATACTACAATTATAGAGTACATTGTGATATCAGATACAAAATGTTATAAAAATACAAATTTATTCAGCTGGTACAATTTGTTTGTTGANCAAGTAGCATTTTAGCTTATTTTTAAAAACCACAATATTCTTAGAATTTCGCACTGAGCCTGGTAGAGTGTTCCATGTAGAAGGTCCAGAAAAACTAAATGATTTTTTAAAAAGTTCTGTTTTAGTTTTTGGTACAAATAAATCACCACTAATAACATTTCTTAATTGATATGGATTACTCTGAGAGATGTACCTAATCTTGTCGGTTAAATAAGAAGGTGCATCATCATTTAAACATTTAAAAATCAAAACGCATTTGTGATATATAATCCTGTTATCAACTGTCATCCAACCAAGTGTGTTAAACAGTGGAGCAGAAGGAGCTGAAAAATCTTTATCTAGAATTAAAGGTTATCTCCCTTGTTCTATCCAATGTTTGAGCAAATTTAAGTTAATACAAATATCTACTCAAGCCAAATACATCCTTAACATACCTCCTCCTTTCCACCAATGTTTTTTCTTTTTATTTTCAACTATAGCTGAAATATCAAACCCTTACAAAAACCATAAGTGTCTTCAGAATAAAGCCCAGATATATTGAAAATTTTTCGAAAATATTAGAATTTTATGACATCCAAGAAACAAGGAAATAAAGATAAAATATAAAAACTGCCTGTCCTCTTCAAATTTAAAATAAAAAGGGCTTGAAAAGAGAAAGATTTATTTTGAATGGCTGAATAAAAATTGTAGTAACTTCAGTTTGTTATTATAGATTT
>MJUU01005097.1:69954-95185 GCA_002080025.1 Modiolus philippinarum
TTTTTTATTTTTATTTTATTGAAATGGCAAAAAATAGGGTCAATGAGGGGCTTTTTTCAAGCCTCAAACTAGATGAGAGAGGGCCTGTGAACCAATAAATTATTTTTTTATGGCCTAAGGTCTCTCTTTTACAAAAATTGACGGTTTATTTTAGGAATTCTGTTCTTTAATTGCAGCTTATGGTAAAGTATTTCTTGTCAGAAAAAATGGTGGTAAAGATGATGGAACATTGTATGCAATGAAGGTGTTGAAAAAGGCAGCCATTGTTCAGAAAACTAAAACGACAGAACATACTCGTACAGAGAGACAAGTGTTAGAGGCCATTAGAGAATCACCATTTCTAGTCAAACTTCATTATGCATTCCAGACCGAAGCAAAACTACATCTTATTTTGGGTAAAGTACTCAGGGTTGGCTATTTATTATAGCTTCCCTCTATAAGGGGGAGACATTATTTTGTCTTTTCCATATTGCACCGGTCTCAGTCCATCTTTAATTTTATGAGCACCACTTCTCTTACATCTTTAACATGTTTGATCCATTTTCAACCTAACTTTACTGTATAAAGTACAGTTATGCTGAATATATCACTATTTTGCATTTGTATATTTGAATGAAAATTATCTTATTGGAATATATTTACAACTTACACCTGTGTTAAAATTGCTTCTTGTTGTTGTGAATAGTGAAAGCTATTGAAGTGCAGTACATGTATTAGCAGTAGAATACCAAAGAAACAAAGTACAAGATTACATCAACAAAGTCCAGAGATAAGGCAAAAAGGGGAGCACCAAAAGAAAGAAGACTCGAGATACTTCAAAACCAGAAAACACATGAACACCACAAATACAACACTGAAAACAAAAGCACTGACAGTGTGAACTCTTAAAAACTGACATCACATTCAGGTGCCCTGGAAAGGTAAGCATGTCCTGCTCTGTATACAATACCAGTCACACTGTTAGTGCATAGTAGGATGATTATAAATCAATAATGTCTGTTTTCTCTTGTGACACTGACATACCTGCCAACTTTCACGATTTTGGCATGATCTACACGATTTTAACCTTCTTTCACGATGTCACGATCATGAAACAAAAATTTGGCATAAAACACGATTTTGAAGAAATTCGCACGATAAAATGTTTGTTTACACAATTTTGGTTGTTGAAAGGGAGATAACCCAAATTCTCGATAGGGAGTTAACCATATTCTTGATATTAGCCAATCAGAATCTGGTTTACATCTATCACTCAGTATTGGAGTGAAAAACAGCTGACTGGAGCCAGCATGTAAGCAATCGTAAATATGAAGAGTTTGGTTGATTTTTTGTTGATTTTAAGGCTTTGGCGACATAGATAAAGTTATGCAACTGGATGGACAACCGGCAATCATCATGATCATAGTGAAAAGTTCTTGAGTTATGAATCAAGGTTCACAATCCCTGATACAACCAGCTGCAAGCACCACACTTGACAGTTCCGTGGTTGGCTATGCAAGTGACTAGGTCGTTGCAAGTTCCCCGTTCTGCAGAGTTTGCATAGTTGAACTGAGTAGCCTTAACGACGTTAACAAACATATTGGTACTGTAACGCACGAAAGGTCACTCAAAATCCCAGAACACCACTCTTTTGACTGAATCAGAAAAGGCAAAAAATTTAAAATAAATGTAATGCTTGCTTTATTTATAGAAGAGTGGAATAAAAGAAGAAATGCAGTAAATATACATTAGACAAATAATAAAGGAGAGAGAGAATGGTTTTATTAACAAGCTTACAATCTTTAATTTTCCCCAAACAGTCAACTTTAAATTCAAATAAGAGCAACATAATGGTGAACAGCAAGCACTGCTTTATGTTTCCCTTTAACAGTTAAAACTAAGTTAAAATTTAACAGAACATAAAACACAAAATGGTCCAAAAACAGTTCACAACTGATTTATTTGACCAAAAATACTTAAGAACCAACAGAAATGCCCAAAAACATAATAAAAGAGGAATGTCTTGCCTCCCTCAATAAAAAGTAATATCTTTTATAACAGATATTTGTATTTGATAAAAAAGAGCATCAAGTATTAGACAAGAAACTTCGCGCAAAACGCCGCAAACTCTCACAAGATTGAAAAGGAAGGTCGCGCATAAAAACCCCCATGGAGATTTTCAAAAGTTGGCAGGTATGCACCGATATTTCACATCTATCTATGATGTGTGACTTCCATAGAATTTTTAAAGGGACAAAAGTAACAATTTATTTTACAATGTAGATTGTGTATATAGTAGTTCAGCTGCATCTTAACCTTGTATGTCTTGTTATTCAGATTATGTAAGTGGTGGAGAACTCTTTACACATTTGAATACAAATGAACAGTTTGCTGAGAGAGATGTCAGAATATATATAGGGGAAATAACTCTAGCTTTGGAAACTCTACATAGTGTAAGTATTCATAAAATTTACAGAAATAGTGTTACAAAGAATAAAATGAAAGGATGAAGATTTCATGACTACTGTAAACCTGGAAATTTTCATGACTACTGTAAACCTGGAAATTTTCATGACTACTGTAAACCTGGAAATTTTCATGACTACTGTAAACCTGGAAATTTTCATGACACTGTAAACCTGGAAATGTTCATGACTACTGTAAACCTGGAAATTTTCATGACTACTGTAAACCTGGAAATGTTCATGACTACTGTAAACCTGGAAATTTTCATGACTACTGTAAACCTGGAAATTTTCATGACTACTGTAAACCTGGAAATTTTCATGCCATCTTGTTTTCAGGGTTGTTTCTCACAGTCTGTAATGTGTAGTTGTCCGGCAAGCTACATAATCAACAAGTTTAATCAAAATATTCCTGACAGTTTTATTATCATGCTTAATCCCTTAAGGAGGTTCGCACCTCATGTTTTGGAATTTTTGTCAGATTTTCGGAATCCTTGGGTTTTTATCCATTTAAAAGCAGTATAATTATTTGCTCATTGACCCCCTTACTTTTTCCCATAATTTCATTTTATACATCTTTGATATATGTACACTTAATCTGCAAAATAAAAACTTCCTATCTCAAATACTGTAGGAGATTTGCTATGGACTAAATGTTGTACCCATTTGGCAGCCGCCCGCCCGCCTGCCATTTTCACCATTTTAATAACTGGATTTTTCAAAAGAAGTACTTTTAGTGAAAAAAATTGATAGGTTGATGATCTCGTTTTTGAGATTTAAGTTATTGAAAATTTGGCGGGAAACTGAACTCCTCTGATTTTTCATAGGATTAAAATTAGCAAGGTTTCACCATAAATGAATGTGACAAAATAAATAGAATTCTTAAGTCAAATTTTTAACAATAGGGTACCCCCTTTGTCCTGAGGTGTGCATTGTTCTTTGATTTTGATTTTTGATGAATAATGCCAATATCACCAGTTGTTGTACTTGGTCATTTTTAGGTCAAATATTTACCAATAGGGTGTCCCATTTGTCCAGAACAAATCTCCTACAGTTTAATCAACAGAAAGTTTTTAATAATAGATAATGTAGATCATTTGTACCTGTATCAGAGATGTGCACAGAAATTTTATTTTCCTTTTTGATTAAAATCCAAGTTGCTCATCTTTCAGAATTAGGCTGCTTTGGTGGAAGGTTTAACATTGAAAATTAATGAAAATTATATTTGCATTTCAAATATTCAAGGTCAACCCATGTGTAAGATATACTGTCCATGTAAAGGAAATCCCGGTTTGTTGTCACATTGACAGCTTTCCTCTTGTTTAATTATCTGACAAAAAAAATCATGTTTATTTGAAATCCTGTTTATTTTCAAAATGAGTAGCGAACCCCCTTAAGAAAATAACACTACTGGGAAAATTTCCCTGTTTACAGTATATAACCTCACTAGTGCTGATTTTCTCTAATTAATGAGTTTTGTAAGAAGATCATTGCATGTTGGGATTGGTGTCATTCTAACTCATCTAGATAATTATTCTTAGAGAGATTGACAGGATGCCTCATTGCAATATTCTTTGTGAAAACTATGTATATTTATGCTCTAACAAATACATTGAAAATTCCTTGGAAACAAGGTCAAATTTAGGAAAATTGTAATCCCAATTACAGTGTTTCTGTCTTAAAACAAAGTGTTACTGTCTTAAAACTTGGAAGTATAACTGTCTTAAACCCAAGTGTTCCCATCTTAAAACCAAGTGTTCCTTTCTTAAAACAAAGTGTTCCTGTCTTAAAACCAAGCGTTCCTGTCTAAAAACCCAGTGTTCCTGTCTTAAAACCAAGTGTTACTGTTGTAAAACCAAGTATTACTGTCTTAAATCAAGTGTTACTGTTCTAAAAACCAGGTTTTCCTTTCTTAAAACCAAGTGTTCCTGTCTTAAAACCAAGTGTTTCTTTCTTAAAAACAAGTGTCACTGTTGTAAAACCAGGTGTTCCTTTCTTAAACCCAAGTGTAACTGTCTTAAAAACCAAGTGTTCCTGTTCTTAAAACAAAGTGTTCCTTTCTTAAAAACAAGTGTTATTGTTATAAAACCAGGTGTTCCTTTCTTAAACCCAAGTGTTACTGTCTTAAAACCAAGTGCTTCTTTTTTTAAAACCAAGTGTTCCTGTTCTTAAAACCAAGTGTTCCTTTCTTAAAACCAAGTGTTATTGTTGTAAAACCAAGTGTTCCTTTCTTAAAACCAAGTGTTCCTATTATTAAAAACCAAGTGCTCCAGTGTTACTAACAAGTGTCTGTCTTAAAACCAAGTGTGCCTGTCTTAAAACCAAGTATCTGTCTTAAAACCAAGTGCTCCTTTCTTAAAACCAAGGGCTTCTGTCTTAAAACCAAGTGTTACTGTCTTAAAACCAAGTGTCCCTTTCTTAAAAACAAGTGTTACTGTCTTAAAACCAAGTGTTGCTGTTTTTAAAAACCAAGCGTTACTGTCTTAAAAAGCAAGTGTTCCTGTGTTAAAACCAAGTGCTAATGTCTTACAGCCAAGTGTTCCTTTCTTAATACCAAGTGTTAATGTCATAAAACCAAGTGTTACTGTCTTAAAACCGAAGACAGAATGCATTGTAGTAAAAACATCATTATAAAAACATACAATTATCTGTTATAGTGAAGAAAATTTATTTTATCCTTTACAGCTTGGTATAATATACAGAGACATAAAATTGGAAAACATCCTTCTGGATTCTTCAGGTCATATTGTACTGACAGACTTTGGTCTAAGTAAAGAGTTCTTACCAACAGATACGGTATAATATTTAATGTTTTACCTAACATGTGTTGTTATCTTCATTTCAGACTTAAGTCTCTGTAAAGAGTTCTTGCCAGTAGCACTATAATATTTTTAAACAATGTTTCTCTTATGATGCACACTCATTATCTATTACTTGCACGAATAGTTATTTGTGTTTGAAGCTGGAGTTAGATATGTACTTGTTGTGTTGCTTTTACGGAATTTTCATTGGTCAAGCGCCAAAAATAACACATCCTGCGTGATGTGCTATTACATTTGCGACGTTTTTATTGGACCACTGCAAAATCTCGTTGGACATGATTACCATTACCTAGCAGCAGTGTTGTTATTTGAAACAAAACAGCATTGTCACAAGCAACAAACAAAGGAAAATCATAAGAGAAATAGTTTAACAACTTGAAAGAATTGTATATCGCTGGATATCAACTCTCGTTATGTAATTTCAAATATAATAAACTCGCCAAAGGCTCATTTATTATATTTTGAAATTACATAACTCTAGTTGATATCCATGGATATACAATTCTTTCTCATAATGAAAACTATAAATATTTAATTTATCTTACTATTCAAACAATCTTTAGTTCCTGAATAAAGAGTGTAAGATAATTTAATGTCAAATACATGAAGTATTAATAATCATTACATTTATTATCAGCTAATAAACTTATCTGATAATAGATTTCATGAACATATTAAAATCTATGGAAATAACACTATACTAAAATTTATGGTACAAATACACATGAAGATGAAGAACAACAATAAAAACGTTGTTTCATTGCTTAGTATTGCCATGTATTTGTAGAGACTTTGTCTCATTTGCATTTACTCCGTATTGCTTCATTGTTAATGTATTTCATAACACATATTCTTGTTTTTTACTTGACTATGCTTAACAGAAACATATAATTTTATTTCATCTTTGAACTTTGTTATAGCATCTTTTATATAAGGTATATATGTTTGATATGTTTGATTTAATTTTATTATTAAGAACACATATATGCAGTAAAAACATATGAAGATTGCATGAAGGAAAGTAATTATAAGTCAAGGGCAGATAAATAAACTATTTTGATGTATATCTGTTCATTTTCTGTTATAGCTATTCTTTCCATGCTATCTCTAGCTATGTGTATCTTGTTTTAGTATCATAGAGCCTTCTCATTTTGTGGCACCATAGAGTATATGGCTCCAGAGGTGGTGGAGGGAAGCAGTGGAGGTCATGATTTTGTAAGTGACTTAAAAATTTCACTTACCTTTTATTATACCTGAACATTACAGTGGTCGCGTTAACGCGACAATCTGCGTTTTTCACGCAAAAAAATCTGAATTCACGCGAATTTTGTTCATCTCTGCGTTTTCGGCACGCAAAGAAATACCCTGCCGGCCGAGGGATTTTTTTTGTGCACATACGTATTCTCATCCTGTACAGATTTTTTCATATCCTCTCCGTCAATAAAATTCCGAAAACTGTTTCTGATTGGATAAAATCCACTTCCGGTCTTATAATTCCAGTCAGCATGGCATCAAAGTCGACCCAAAGGTCGTTGTTCACCTTTCTTAAAACTGGAAATAGTGGTTCTAAAAATAACAATAACCGCGAAAACTTTGACGAAAATGAGGGACAATCTCAAAACAGGACAACTGAACCTCCATCTGCTAAAAAATCGAAGAAAAATCCCGAATTTAGTGAAAAATGGAGGAGCGAATTTCTATGGTTGCGCACCGAAAGTTCTGATGACGGACTTGTTATGTACTGTACTGTCTGTGAGAGAGACAAAGCTGACAATGCATATACACGTGGTTGCAAAACATACCAACATAATTCACTAGTTAGGCACAAAAATCTTTCCGATCATGTTAGGGCACTTGGAAATGTTCAACTCTCAGAGAGTATGAAAAAACAAACAAAAACATTTAGTAACATAAAGGAAGACAATAAAACTGTTATGTTAAGGACCGTGTATGGCATGGCAAAGGAGGAAATTCCCGACTCCAAATTTGAATTCTTAATGAATTTACAATGTAAAAATGGTGTACCCCACCTCCAAGATGGAAGTTTTTACAAACACCATGACAGTATTTTAGAATTGCAAAAATCAGTTGCTCAGACTCTTACCGATGGAATTGTGTCAGACATTAACAATAGTCCCTACTATGGAATAATTATTGATGAAACTGTCAATATAACCATAGATAAGAAACTTATCATTTATCTCCGAATTATTGAAAATGAAATGCCCAAATCTGTATTTTTAGCAAATGTAACAATAAATGCAGGTGATGCTGAAACTATCACTAATTCTGTTTTGCAAGTTCTGAGGACTAAAGGGATAGAATTTTGTAAATGTGTTGGTCTAGGGTCTGACGGTGCTGCCGTCATGACTGGGCGTTTAAATGGAGTTGGCGTCAAGTTAAAAGCACTTAACCCATTTATGGTTCATGTACATTGTTGTGCTCACCGTGCCGCATTAGCTGCCAACGATGCAAGTAAACATATTGAAAAAATTTGTGACTATAAACGCACAATCAACAATGTTTTTCAATATTTTGACAACTCAGCCGCTCGATACGAGCGATTACGTGAATTGAACCGAGTTTTAAATAATGAAGACCTAGTTAGTTTGAAAAAGCCATGCTCCGTAAGATGGATGTCACTCCACAAGGCTGTCAAAGGTATATTCGCCAATTGGTCTGCCCTTTGCTTAGAACTAGAAGAAGACGCAACTCGCGGTAATGCTGTCGCGAAAGGACTTTGTAAATCTGTGAAGTCATACAGTTTTGTTGCATTGACATGCTTTTTAATGGATTTACTCCCTATTTTAGACAGACTATCATTAACATTTCAAAAAGACAACGTCGTATTATCAACTATTAAACCAATGATCGAATCTACATCCGTTGAACTACACAGTTTGATTGATCAGGTTGGCACTAAGGAGACAGAGTTTAATGATGAAATAAACCGAAATTCTACTTACAAGGGCCAAACTCCAAAAAACATTAACAAGGACACACATACGGCTTTGAGGAAACGTTTTACCGAAGATCTCATTAATTCACTGGATGCACGGTTTCCACATGATGAGCTGGATATTCTTTCTAGTTTGGACAAAGTTTTAAATCCCGCCAACTTTCCTGCTGATAATACCATTAGGGAACACGGTGTTGATCAAATACAAATTGTAAGCGAACGATTTTCTCTCATAATTGACACAAACGAACTGAAAAACGAATTTAGTCAGGTTAAAACCGTAATAAGAGCATCTGGTGCTAAATCATTGTTCGACGCGTGTAAGCTTCTGTTGACTGATTATAAACTTTTGTTTCCCCAATTTTGCAAACTTGCTGCCATTGCTTTGGTGATTCCTGTCACCAGTGTACCAGCGGAACGAGGTTTCAGCTGTCAAAACCGCATTAAAAACAGATACCGCAGTCGACTCGGTGAAGATCATTTGGAGATCCTTATGTTGATTTCGATGGAAGGGCCCGACGATGATACGGAATTTGACTATCAAAGAGCGAGGGAAATTTTCAATGAAAAAAATAGGAGAATTTGACTCTTCTGACTTGATCAGTGTTGTCTCAGTTATTTAGTTGCATTTTTCGAGTTTATTAAATTTATCATGTTGATTTGCAGTATCACTCTGTTAATGCCTGCTATCAGTCTGTTGAAAGTTATTTTGATACAACCCCTGTAATTTCGCCCAATCAGAACACCGACTCAAATGCATGACCTTCAACTTCGCGTTCCAGGTTAAAAATAAAGGGAATACACAAAAGACATTGACAGTTACAGTCGTACACAACAAAACTGATTTTAAATTGCCCCAAGGTCTAGGATATTGTTCCTTGCAGTTATGTTAGATTAACAAATGGGCGTTAAAGATGTCTTATCATGGAAATGCTGTTCTATGGGCTATTTTTCTTTTTTTTAATACTTTTTACCGTGGAACGCAAACTTTTGAATGGTGCACGCAAAATTTTCGAACCTTCGCGTTTTTTTCACGCATAAAAAATAAAGCTACCGCGACCACTGACATTATGAGATGAACTTTAGCTATTTAAACAACTATTAGGTGACTTTGCTGGTAAACTCCAAATATAGAGGTTATTCAATGTTAATTTTTGATGAAAACACCTGAACTCTGTCTTTGCCTCATTAATTTGCTACATAGAAAAAGCCATGGTAAAATAGACAATACAAACCGTCAAAAATCAGTATGGACAAAGAACATTCGGCAGATACATAAACATTGTACGTCACAATTTTAATAAACCAATCACAATAAACTGACCTGCGCAAGCATTCTGAAGGTGAATCTACAGAACAACGTCAAATACGATGAACCAATCACTAAAGAGAGATGATACGTAATGTCCCAACTGATGCACGTGCACTAAAGGGGGAAATTCCAAATTCAAAGTACATGTTTCTATAAATAAATTAAATCAAATTTTACGATTTCTTTTAATCAAGTACGTAAGTAGCATAAGAAATCAATCATTGATCAATACATTTACGTATCAAAATGGATTAATTTATAGGATTCTTACATTTTTTTTAAATGTCGCAACACAGAAAGCGTCCTGAATTCGTACCTTCAAATGTACATGAATGTAAAATGCGAGTTTACATAAACATGAATTATATTTAGTCTACAAGTTCAAGGGATGACCATTTGATTTTCAGGGGGAGGGGCTTGGGCGAATTGTAAATAAATAATTTAATCTTGGTGCCAGTGAAAATAAATATTCTTATCCTAATTTATATGAAAATTAATTCGAAGAATAATTTTTTTAATTGCAAATGGAAATAAATATTTTAATGTGAAATTTGGTGAAAATAAATAATTTGTTCGAGATTTTCATGAAAATAAATAAATTTTCTGGGCAAAATCGACCAAGCATCAAAGGGTCGTCCCCTAAATTATTTGCCGCAACAGGGATAGATTACAATGCAAAGTCCCTGGCATAGGCCGAATTCTTCTGCCTCTATTGTAAAATAATTACCTATTTATCGTTTTTTTTCTATTTTAGGCTTTAATTTTTTTTTTTTGTTGCCCAGTCCACGGCAACAGCAAGAATTAAAAAATATAAGTCCAAATAGAAAAGATAAACGATAAATAGATAATAATTTTACCAGAGAGGCAGAATTCAGCCTAGTCCTTCACGTCTTCTCAGATATATGCAAAATTAATAAAACATCCTCATGTGGTCCTTCGCCACATACAAATTTAACAAAATGAATTAAACCTGAAATCACACAAGAAGTTGAAAACGAAATTAGTAACCCAAAAACAAATATACTCATGCCATCAACTTCTCATAAGGGAGTACTGTGCTTTATTATTAAATAAATAGATTTATATATTTTCCCTGCTATCAACTACATCCGACAAAGCAAATGCATTTTTTATCCATCATTTGTTTGTTTACTTTAGTACATTCTATTTCTAAACCGGGAGGTGTGCGTGTTTAACATGATTCGATTGGATAGTGACGTCTCTGAGTAGTTATTTAAATCGTGACGTACGATGTTTGCTTGAAGTGGGAATTTCCAAGGTCATGTTTGCGCAGGTCATTTAACTCGTCCATGCATTGTCCATACTGAATTTTGACGGCTTGTAAAACACTCTTTGCACATGTCCATAGTTAAATTCTAGTTTGCACCAACTTTCATTACTTTATTTTTCTTTCCAGCCATGTATAGATGACTTTTTATCAAATGATTTATAAAATGTTATTTTTGCTTGTTTATAGTAAAAACAGAAAGGCTTTTAGAACAACTTAACAACCGAAAATGTTATTCTCATTAGTACTTTAGATATAACTGTGATTTATAATTGTAATGTATATATTCAGGCAGTGGATTGGTGGTCTCTTGGTGTGTTGACCTATGAACTGTTGACAGGAGCATCACCCTTTACAGTTGAGGGAGAACAGAACACACAGTCAGAAGTGTCGAGGTTATGTTATATAATTTTATGAAATTTTTTGAATGGTTGCCTAGCAACACTTTCTAATGTCATGACCCTGTCAGTTGAATTGCACTAGAGAAGTAAAACAGGTGCTTGATTTTAAAAAGCAAATTCATGTTTGTTTATTCTGTCTATTTGAGAGTAGTCTAATTTTTAGCTCGCCGGGACGAATGTCCGGAGAGCTATTGTCATACCCCCGGTTTTGGCGTCGCCGTCAGCAAAACTTTAACCTGGCTTGTGGAATTGAGACCTGAATAGCTAGGATGTTGATATTTGGTATGTGACTTCCTTGTGATGAGAGCTTTCTTCTGGTACTATACTTGTAGACATTTTGACCTGACCTTGCCCCTAGGGCAATTTTTAAAAAACTTTAACCTTGCCTCTAGAAGGTAGGCTTTTAGTGGTAGGGTTATCATATTTGGTATGTAACTTCCTTATGATGAGAGCTTTCTTCTGGTACCATACTTGTAGACATTTTGACCTTGACCTTGCCCTGAGGGCAATTTTCAAAAAACTTAAACCTTGCCTCTATAAGGTAGGCTTTTAGTGGTAGGGTGTTTATATTTGGTATGGAATTTCCTTATGATAAGAGTTTTCTTCTGGTACCATACTTGTAGACATTTTGACCTTGACCTTGCCCTGAGGGCAATTTTTAAAAAACTTTAACCTTGCCTCTAGAAGGTAGGCTTTTAGGTGTAGGATGTTCATATTTAGTATGTAACTTCCTTATGATGAGAGCTTTCTTCTGATACCATGCTTGTAGACATTTTAACCTTGACTTTTCCCTGAGGGCAATTTGTAAAAAACTTTAACCTTGCCTCTAGAAGGTATGCCTTTAGTGGTAGGGTGTTTATATTTGGTATGTAACTTCTTATGGTGATAGCTTTCTAGTGGTACCATATTTGTAGACATTTTGACCTTGACCTTGCCCTGAGGGCAATTTTTTAAAAACTTTTACTTTGCTTCCAGAATTAAGTTGTTTAGTGGTGGGGTCTTCATATTTGGTATGTGACATTCTTTTGATGAGAGCTTTCTAATGGTACCATATTTGTAGACATTTTGACCTTGACCTTGCCCTGAGGGTATTTTTTAAAGACTTTAACTTTGCTTCTAGAATTAAGTTGTTTAGTGATAGGATGTTTATATTTGATATGTGACTTTCTTGTGAAGAAAGCTTTCTATTACTTCGAATTTATTGTGCATTGAGGTTACTGGAATCCCCGGCGAGCTATGTTGTCTTCTGACAACTCTTGTTATTAAAGGCACCGTTTTGATAAAACAACATTCATGTTTGTGTTGTCATGAATGAGTTCACACAATCAGTTGTATAAGAGCAATAAGGCATTACTGCTAATAGGAGTGCATCATTGCCACCAGCTAAGAATTTGAAAAATATGAAATTTACATAAAGACTTTTAAGTTATCCTATAACAACCTTATCATTGTCAATAACTCCTTTGAATTCTCTATGCTGTAAATGTTGGCCTAGGGCTATTCCATTAAAATTCCCAACGGGGGTGGAACACCATTTATTTTTTTTTCTGTTGGTGGTGGGTAAATTTCTATTGTATCCTAATAGTGTAATTATATATTTAATTTTTTACTCTTGGTGGTTGGTAATAAAAAAATTGTGTTCCACCCCCTGGTGGGAATTTTTACTGGAATAGCCCTTACTTGTGGAGATGACCCATGGAAGATTAATGCCTGAGACCTCATCTCACATTGGTAATGACAAACCAGAATTGTTCATTATACTGACATATCAATTTTAACCATGACTAGACGATATTAAACACTGGAGATCATAATTTTTTAGAACACTTAAATAGCAGCAATGTAACAGTTGTTTATACAAGTTTCTATTTGTATTTAATGGAAGAAATATGTACTTGCATTCAACAGAATTAAAGATTGTGATATCTTTCACTCGTATAGATAATTTAACATCTTTTTATTTGCTTTTGCTGCACTCAACTCAACAAAGACAACATTTCTAACACTAGTGAAAGATATCCAGACGACCTTAATATGATTCCATATACACTACAGACTTTTCCCATTTTTTTCATTGCAATTTTCCCATGACTTTCCAAACCCTTCAGTAATTCTTAATCTCAGTGTCTTCAAATAAACGTCTTAAGATAGTTATGTACAAAATTTACATTAAATGTTGTAAATTCTAACAGCTGGGAATGCTATTTTCAGGAGAATTTTAAGAGCCAACCCACCAATACCCAAGTCATTCTCATCCGAGGCAAAAGATTTTATACTGAAATTACTTACTAGAGATACGGTCAGGAGATTAGGATCTAAAGGTGCTAAAGAAGTTAAAAGTCACAGATTTTTCAAGGTTTGGACATTTAGTAGACTCCTTTACATAAAATTACAGTTTTATTTTTAAGAAATAATTCATTGGAGCTTGAATTTATGCTGATTTTACCACAGGGCTGTCGCTTCAAGCCAAATTATTGACCCTGAGTGGCAGCAAAGGCTTAAATATCAGCATTAATGACCAGCCCATGTTAAAATCAGTATATATTCAACCTCCAGGGAAATAGGACCCCCCTCCAAAAAAAAAAAAAAAAAAAAAAAAAAAAACAATTCTAACTAAAAGCAAATATGGCTGTTCTGTTCATATTGAATATACTACAAGAATGAAGCAAAATTCTTAAATAAATACACAAAGATCTTATATTATTTTTATATTAGTATGACAGTGTCCAATTATTCAAAGTAGAAAGTATAGAAATCAGGATCTTTACTTATCTTTACCAGCAAATTTTGGGATATTTGGACAGGCATGAATATATAGCGTATTTTACCACAGGTTTGGACACAAAACATTTTAGTCACGTCATATTTGAATCTGATACTGATTAGAGATGTAAAGGAAAAAAGACTTCACCACAAAATCTTCAAATAAGACCATAAAATATTAGGGACTGAGGGAAAGAAGTGATGAAGGGATGTATCCTAAGTGTCTCAAAGATACCATCTATAAATGAGGGAGTGGGAGTTCATGCTGTTTTAGAGTTTGTCATAACAGTTTAACAAAAAGAAGAAGTTTTATAGGACATGAATTAAATAAATGGTTATCATAAAGCAGGGCCTAATCTGTAGTGCATTTAGGGGCCGAATTTCAGCCCCATTCCCAATGGACAAAAAACCTCATTTTTCCCAATTTCAAGGTATAATTCCCAATTTTGTTTTTGTCCAACCACGTTGTTAAAATAGTTTAATATCGGGGGATTGTTTACATGAAATAGACTGGCATGTATCAGTTAGCGGTAAACCAGTCACCTGATACTGCGGTTATGAAAGCTCACGAGGAAGGCCGAATGCCTGCGCTGGTTCCTTCATTTCTGGTTTGTTTTTCGCTTACCTACTTAGTATCGGGTACCAGATTGTTTATTTGTCGAGGTTGTATATCGGCACGCATTGGATTAATAACCTTATCAAAACACAGAAATCAGAAGTGTTTTCCAAATTTCATTTCAATTACAAATGTAAGAGCTGTTCTACTTGATGTAGTGAATGAAACGGACTGTTTGTTTCACTCACTATGGATGTGAAACTTCAATGTGTGGGTCTTCATGAAAATTTCGACTCCCGTGATCAGAGTTTAGATTTTTTTTTAAAACCAGCACCGTCAGTAAAACTGAAAGCACAGTCCGCGCTAGTTGACATTTTTAATTATTACAAAAAGTCTAAAAAATGTTCAGTTTGCATAGCTTGATAATGTGATTTCTCTTCCATATTTTACGAAAGGATATGGAGTAAATGAACATGAGACCATAGCTCATATGTTACCTCAAACTGCAATAATTTTAATGAGCTGTATGGCCATTTCGGAAATTTATTCCTCATCAGCAGCACTAGATGATTACTTTGAACAAACTTTGCAGTAAAAAGAAAGCACACATTATACAAATCAACTGTTGAACTAACAACTAGTTTTCCCAATTTTGAACAAATCGCGTGAAATTTCCCAATTTCAAAGGCACAGGACCTTGTGTACAAAAGGTGGGATAAACCTCCCACCATATGTACCAAAATTTTTATTTGTGCTTAGTGTATTAGTTTTAATTTATATTTTACTCTCGTATCCTGTTACATTGCTAATATTATCTTTCAAATCTCTTTAATAATTAGCCATCAAACAAATTTGCCTGAGTAAAATGATTTTGTATCATGGAATGATGAAATGGTATTTTCAGGGTATAAACTGGAATGAGTTAGCTCGTAAAGCAGTCCCTGCACCATTTGTACCAAAGATCCAACATGAACTAGATGTAAGAAACTTTGCTGTAGAGTTTACTAACATGATACCAGCAGATTCCCCAGCCATTATTCCTAATAATGCTGAAAGAATATTTAAGGTAGGTTGACTGTTCATGGAAGTTGGAATAACAGACAAGGGACTCAAACTGTAGAAACTACATGACCAGTGACTGTTTTGTTTCACACCTTTCCACAAACATATTTATTGTTTCTGTAGTTATAAAACAAGTATATATGTTACAGTGAATTTGTAAAATTAGGGAATTTGTAAAATCACTAAAAATTCAGGGATTTTGTAAAATCACTAAATTGGTCAGTGGGTTTGTAAAATCCCTAATTAAAACCAGGGATTTTACACAATCACTGAAAAAATCAATATTTTTTTTTACTGATTCCCTGGTCATAATTAGGGAATTTGTAAAACAATTTTCATCTAGATATGTATCGGGGGTTTGTAACTTGAAGTCATGGTGACTTCAAGATGAAGAACAACAATAAAAGCGTTGTTCCTTTGCTTGTTTTTTACCATGTATTTGTAGAGACTTTGTCTCATGTGCATTTACTCCATATCCTTTTATTCACCATATTATAACAAACAATATGTTTAAAATATGTTCCAGATTAAATAGATTTATTTAAGAAATAATTCATGGCAGGTATATGGTTATTGGAAATTTAACCATGGGCTGGCCCTTTATATTCGAATTTAACCCAGAGCGTTAGCGAGGGGTTAAATTTACGAATATAAAGGCCCAGCCCATGGTTAAATGACAATAACCATATACCTGCCATGAATTATTTCGATTCTAATATGACAGAAAATGGAGTTTTCCCTTCTGAAGCGACCTTAGAGAAGGCAGATTTCCCGTCTCCATTGCTGTTTGTGTCTATGACGTCACAATACACAATCTGACGTTTTCGAACAGATACAAGTTCAAAATTCAAATCGAAAGCAAAAACAATACACATTTAGGTGTCTGAATGGCATGATTTAGTTATAAACTATTCTTAACTATTATTTCCTTCATTAACTAAGACGAAAAAAGTTAAAACATTGTTGTTTTTCATCCCGTTTACTCATTCTCCGATAACATTTGCGCATGTGCGAAATATACGGTTATCGAGTATTATACTGGTTGACGATTAACAGGAGCCATGTTAGAATAAAAGACTAACTTAGGTAAAAACAGTACCTTTTCAATTTTTGGAATTATTATGACCGAACTGACAGTTTTTATGCCCCGCCTACGATAGTAGGGGGGCATATAGTGTTCGGGTGTGTCCGTCCGTCCGTCCCGTGCCAGGTTTACCCTCAGGTTGAAGTTTTTTTTTCTGTGAAGGATGTATGCTATTATCATGAAACTTTGTATAAATACACATTAGGGTGTAATTAAACAAAAATCATAAAAAAATTGTATCCCGGCTACAAACTTCATGCTTCACTGATCATGGAAAAAAGGGGGATAGTATGAGGTTTACCCTTAGGTTGAAGTTTTTTTTCTGTGAAGGATGTATGCTATTATCATGAAACTTTGTATAAATACACATTAGGGTATAATTAAACAAAAATCATAATACAAATTAGCCTCGCTACCAATTTCATGCTTCACTGATCTTGGATAAAAGAGGGGTAGTATGAGCTTTACCCTTAGGTTGAAGTTTTTTTCTGTGAAGGATGATTGCTATTATCGTGAAATTCATTTAAATATACATTAGGGTATGAATAAACAAGAATATGTGTCATACGGACACAATGCCCGCCTCACACCTATTATTTCATGATCAGTGAAGCATGAAGTTGGTGGCATGGGTAAATATTTGTTATGTTTTTTTTTATTCATACCCTAATGTATATTTAAATGAAGTTTCACGATAATAGCAATCATGCTTCACAGAAAAAAAACTTCAACCTAAGGGTAAAGCTCATACTACCCCCCTTTTATTCAAGATCAGTGAAGCATGAAATTGGTAGCGAGGCTAATTTGTATTATGATTTTTGTTTAATTATACCCTAATGTGTATTTATAGAAAGTTTCATGATAATAGCAGACATCCTTCACAGAAAAAAAAACTTCAACATAAGGGTAAACCTCATACTATCCCCCTTTTTTCATGATCAGTGAAGCATGAAGTTGGTAGTCAGGATCAAATTTTATTATGATTTTTGTTTAATTATACCCTAATGTGTATTTATACAATGTTTCATTATAATAGCATACATCCTTCACAGAAAAAAACTTCAACCTAAGGGTAAACCTCATACTATCCCCTTTTTTTCCATGATCAGTGAAGCATGAAGTTGGTAGCCGGGATACAATTTTTTTATGATTTTTGTTTAATTATACTCTAATGTGTATTTATACAAAGTTTCATGATAATAGCATACATCCTTCACAGAAAAAAAACTTCAACCTGAGGGTAAACCTGGCTTGGGATGGACGGACGGACGGACGGACACACCGGAACACTATATGCCCCCCTACTATCGTAGGTGGGGGATAAAAAAATATAACAAATATTTACCCATGCCACCAACTTCATGCTTCACTGATCATGAAATAAGTCATTGCTCGAAATAGGTGTGAGGCGGGGCATTGTGTCCTTTAGAAACATATTCTTGTTAACTGTATTTTAAGTTAAATGCAATATGGAACTAGAATCAATGTTAAGAAAACGAGGAGTGATTTTTCTCTTGAAAACTTCTTCAAGCAAGACAGAGAGTGAAAACTATAATTATTAAAACTTAACGAAGACAGCATGTTACTACTAATATCTTGTACGAAAATTTGTATGGATCATCTCACACTTTAAACCACAAGTCATAATAAAGAATATCCTAGATTCTCATCACCACCTGTCCTGATTTTTTCAATCCCCTCAAAAATAAAAAAAGAAAGAAAAAAAAATTGTTGCTAAACTATGGCCATTTTCTTCAAAATTTATGATTTGTGATAAATGATAAAACTTAAAACATAAGATACATCATCGGTGCTGATTTAAAAAAAAATAAGATAGATACAAATATTGGATTTTTTTTAATGGCCTTATAAAATAAAATCTGTAAAAGAGAAATCAGTTTTCTAAGATAATGCACTACCACTCAAAGGTTAATTTGGGAAAATAACCATCTAGAATGTGCAAATGCAATGAGAAATTTTATGAAATTTCATAGCGTGGAAAGCTAAAATTAAAAAGTGAAAATGTAGTGAAACTTGATATGACTCCTGCATCCAGATACAGTATAAATGACCAATGACATTGTCAATTTAAATCGGAAAAACGCTAAGGCTACAGTATAATATGACTAAATTGAAATCTTATTAAGATAAATCTGTAAAAATATCTGGTTGTTTTGTCGGTACTTTGGACTAAACTTATCTCTAAATCAGGTTTTTATTATGCAGATCAATGTAAATAAATAAGGTTAATTAACATACTTTTCATAAGGTTTGATTATCTTTAGGTTTTCAAATTGTATTTGTGATATTTGATATATTTTGGTCCTCATATATAAGAAAATTAAATTTTGACTTCACAATTTTACTTATATAAGTAAGGAGTAGTCATCCTTATTCTGAATTGCTATAAATAATTTTATTCTTTCAAACTACGGGTAAGAATATTTCCGCAATAAACAGATTTATTGTGAAATTTCAATGAAATCAGTTAAGAGTGGTTTCACAATATATTTTTTACCGTATGTTTTTTTTATGAATTACAGAATATGGGGTAGAAATCTTGGCAAGAGCATATTTTTGCGCCAGATCTGGTAATTTATTTCAATTTTATATATTTATAATCATTTTTTTTGTTTCAATATTTATTTCATTACACCAACATCTTTCCCCCAAAAAATTGACATTCTATTTAATCAGTGATTTTGTAAAATCCCTAACAAGATTTTCAGGGATTTTACAAAATCCCTGACAATTTCAGTGATTTTATAAAATCACTAAAATGGTCAGTGGTTTTACAAAACCACTAATTATTTCAGGGATTTTACAAAATAACTGATTTTACAAATTCACTGTAACATATATAAACAATTTATAGTACCATATGTAATTGCAGCTGCTAAAATGAGTAGTTATCTTTAAAAACAAAGTGAAATGCTTGTAATATAAAAGAGGATTTTAAACCAAAAAAAAACCATAGTGTTTGAGCTAAAGAAACAAAAGTGAATAAAATTAAGACTGTACTAGAAATTGCAAGGAGGAAACTGTTGGTTGGGAAAGTGGAAAAAACTAATAATTATTTTTTACACTATTTGATTTCCATAAATTTCTAAACCTTTTAATTTAACTGTCATAGGTTTACAAAATGACCTGATATTATTGTTCAAGCTTTCAATGAAAAGATAAAAATTCTGATCCTCGTGTGCAACTGTTTGAAAAAAAATGTCAGAACAGACCAATTAAAGATGAGCTGTTCTTTCCCCATATTTCCTCTATGTTGTCTTCCCCTGAATCTTCATACTTGAACACACATTATCAAACATCTACTAATGTACATAAATTGCCAAAATGCTGAAAATGTGATTGTAAAAACAAGCCTTGGAGGCAAATGTAGTTAATCAGAAGTATTGATAAAAGAATATACTTGTTTTATATGGCGACCCTGTATATTTCTTACATACCCTAATGGCTTTTATATTTGCAGGGGTACTCCTATGTAGCCCCTATTTATTATATTTTATCATTACAGGGGTACTCCTACGTAGCCCCTATTTATTATATTTTATCATTACAGGGGTACTCCTACGTATCCCCTATTTATTATATTTTATCATTACAGGGGTACTCCAACATATCCCCTATTTATTATATTTTATCATTACGGGGTACTCCTACATATCCTCTATTTATTATATTTTATCATTACAGGGGTACTCCTACATAGCCCCTATTTATTATATTTTATCATTACAGGGGTACTCCTACGTATCCCCTATTTATTATATTTTATCATTACAGGGTACTCCAACGTATCCCCTATTTATTATATTTTATCATTACAGGGGTACTCCAACGTGTCCCCTATTTATTATATTTTATCATGACAGGGGTACTCCTACGTAGCACCATCTATTATATTTTTTTATTACAGGGTACCCCTAGGTAGCACCATCTACTGTATCTGGGAAATTTTCGCAGCAGTTTTATTTTCACTTCACTATTTTTGCATTTGGAATGGAAGTGAGAAAATAAAACGGCTTGAATATACTTGTCTATAATTGAAATCAATTGTCAACAATTTGGCAGCGCAAATGCAATTCAAAACTGCGCTAACTAAAATCCTATCAATTAAAGACGGCGCAATAATTTCCCGGTTTACAGTATTATATTTAATCATTACAGGGGTACTCCTACATAGCCCTTATCATTACAGGGGTACTTCTATGTAGCCCCTATTTATTATATTTTTAAGGAGATTAATCTTCTTTGTGCCACTGGGCATTTACAAAGAAAGCACTACAAGGTTTACTTCTGTCATATTATTTCTACAGTAATGAAGATTTATGCTGATATCATTGGTTAATAAGAAAAGATATTTAATTTTGTACATCCTTTAATTTGGAGAAACTGAAAATATTGTTTATTTATGACAAAATGTTAGGAACTTTTTCAGTAGCATAGTCAAAAATAAGTCAGCCTCTTCACCACCTTTGAATGCTCAAGAATATAAACTGACCTCTGTTGGAAGGTCAGTCCTGTTTATTGTGTCCCCTGCGTTCACGCAGTGGCGACATATAGGGATCACTATCCGTCGGCATTGTTGTCGGCGTCACAAAAATTTCTGTCACATTTTTCTCAGGAACCATGTATCCGAGCCCTCTGCAATTTGGCATGGAGTATAAGTATTGGGACCTATACTGTGATACAGAGTTTGGGATCTGTCGCATGCCCACTTCCTGTTTGACGGAACTTAGAATATTTTTTGCGTTTTGAAATTTCTGTCACATTTATCTCAGGAACGACAGATCCAAGCCTTCTGCAATTCAGTATGGAGTATAAGTATGGGGACCTTTATCGTGTTATAAAGTTTCGGATCTCTTGCATTCCCACTTCCTGTTAAACGGAACTTAGAATATTTTTACTGATTGGCGTCACAAAATATTTGTGTCACATTTTACTCAGGAACCGCATATCACAGCCTTCTGTAATTAAGCATGGAGTATTAGTAGGGGGACCTATACCCTGTAATAGAGTTTTGAATCTCTCGCATGCATATGCCTACTTAATGTTTGACTGAATTAGAATATTTTTGGAGTCTTGAAAATTTCTGTCATGTTTTTCTCAGAAACCACATATCACAGCAATCTTAAACTAAGCATGGAGTATCAGTATGAGGACCTATACCCTGTAACAGAGTTTTGAATCTCTTGCATGCCCAATTCCTGTTTGACTGAATTTAGAATATTTTTCAAGTCTTCAAAATTTCTGTCACATTTTTCTCAAACCACATATCCCAGCCTTCTTCAATTTGGCATGGAGTATCAGTATGTGGACCTTTAATGTGTAAAAGGGTCAAGGGATCTCATGCATGCCCACTTCCTGTTTGACAGAACTTAGCCATTTTTGTGTGTGATATATTACGCAGGCGACACATGTCTTCCGTGGAAGACTTACAACTAAGTTGTATCTTATCTGTAGTGATTTAACTCATGGTTATGTAACACAATTACTAGTTGTGAAGGTTACTCATGTGTACAGGTGAATTTCATAATGTATAGATTTTGTAAATCAATATACTTTAGAATAAATATGTTAGGTCAGCCTCAAACAAAGTTTACAGTAATTATAATTTTAAATTTCAGATTGGTAAATTCAAAATGCAAAGTTTTTTGTTTTTTCTTCACATATATCTTGATATCTAAATACATTTTTGTAAATTTCTGCATGTCTTTTACTTTAATAAACTTTGAACAGTTGAATGGTTAAATAAATGGTATAAAAAGTGCAATTTTCTTTTACAAAATTAGTGGACTAATAATTAATTCCAAATTTAAACAGCCCTAATTGAACACTGGCCTTGAATGAATTTTTACTTTGTGAATGATCTTAATTGTTTATTAGTTTTTCAGTATCAGGCTTGATGCATTTTTCAGTAGAACATTTATTGATGAATAGTTTACATGGCACCTAGCTGTCAATATTAATTGTCAAACTATTACCCTCAAAATCAATCTCCTTTTTAGTGCAGGCTGCACTTTGATTTTTATTACAGGGGTACTCCTATGTAGCACCATCTATTATATTTAGTGACAATACCATAAGTTCAGAATTACTGTGTAATGGAAAAGAAAATCAGCCGAGTGAAGGACATTTACTTTATGCTAATACTTTTAAAGTAAGTACAGAGTATGCAGTAAGAATAAATATCTTGTAACTTTGCATACTGAAAATTGTATATTTTTATTAGGGCCTCGCCATGAAATGGTGGCGCCCTATAGTAATCAGCCTGTCCGTCCGTCTGTCTGTCTGTCTGTCCGTCAGCGTTTTCTATGTCGTACGATAGCTCAAGAATGCCTTCACTGATTTTTATGTTTTTTTTACTCAAAGTTGAACTTGACTAAAGGAAGCTCCCTTTCGTTTTTGAGGAAAATCAGAAAATGATTTTTGGGAAAAAACTTCATTTTTATATGAAAAATTGCATATTTTGAGAATTAACTCTATGTCGTATGATAACTCAAGAATTCCTTCACCGATTTTTATGATTTTGATACTCAAGGCTGAACTTGACTAAAGGAAGCTCGCTTTCGTTTTTGAAGAAAATCAGAAAATGATTTTTGGGCAAAAAAGTTGTTTTTATATGAAAAAGTGAATATTTTGAGAATAACCTCTATGTCGTACGATAACTCAAGAATGCCTTCACTGATTTTTATGATTTTTTTACTCAAAGTTGAACTTGACTAAAGGAAGCTCCCTTTCGTTTTTGAAGAAAATCAGAAAATGATTTTTTGGCAAAAAAGTTGTTTTTATATGAAAAAGTGAATAATATGAGAATAACCTCTATGTCGTACGATAACTCAAGAATGCCTTCACTGATTTTTATGATTTTTTTACTCAAAGTTGAAGTGGACTAAAGGAAGCTCCCTTTCGTTTTTGAGGAAAATCAGAAAATGATTTTTGGGAAAAAAACTTCATTTTTATATGAAAAAGTGCATATTTTGAGAATTAACTCTATGTCGTATGATAACTCATTAGGGCTGTTCCAGAAAAANTGACATGGGGGGTTTGAAGGCACTTTTTATTGACCCCCACCACCCATAGAATTCTTCTCCTTATGTGCAATACAAAAGGATGAAGAAAACACAACCACCCACAGCAATTTATATAAAGTGCCTTCAAGGGTCCCAGACCAACTTTTCTGGAACAGCCCTGAATTCCTTCACCGATTTTTATGATTTTGATACTCAAGGCTGAACTTGACTAAAGGAAGCTCCCTTTCGTTTTTGAAGAAAATCAGAAGATGATTTTTGGGCAAAAAAGTTGTTTTTATATGAAAAAGTGAATATTTTGAGAATTACCTCTGTGTTGTACGATAACTCAAGAATGCCTTCACCGATTTTTATGATTTTGCTACTCAAGGTTGAACTGGACTAAAGGAAGCTCCCTTTTATTTTTGAGGAAAATCCGATTACCATGAAATTCCATAAACAGGTTTTTGGGACACACAAGGGGGTGGGGCCCTTTCTGACTGTGTCAGTATTCTAGTTACTTCTCTGTCAGAGTGAACACTTTTTAGCATGATACATCCATATATGTGACTACTAAATCAATCTTCAAAGGTTGAAATACAGTACAAGAGGATATAAGTGAATTGTTTTTGGCACAAGTTCATATGAGTCATTTCTTTGTAACCAAATAATTAGCATGTCAAATATCTTCTTCTAAAAAACCAGTTTGCAAGAGTAAATCTTAATTCAGGCAATCAGTTGATTTCAGCGCCAATATTCCAGATAGCTTTGGATCTCCAAGGAACGGCATATGTTATCTTTTCTTTAAAATCTAGTTAGGGGTGATTGGTCAAGTTCGACCAGTGAAAAAAATAGCAACCCTGAAAATGTGTAATTACTGTACTGGTTTCCAGTTTTTGTCTCGCTCGCGACGAAAGTCGCGGAAAGCGAGACATAGGCGTGCAAAGTATGACGACGGCGACGGCGTTAACTTTTACTAGATACAGGATATTTTGAAAACCCTTTGATGTAGGAACATCATATTTGGTCCAATGGTAGTACGAATCAAGTGCTACCTGACCCACATAACGTCATGTGACCTTGACCTCAATTTCACGGTCTAGTGGTCACGTTAAGTTTCTCTGATTAGATCCATTTCTCAATAACTGTAAGTGATAGGTCAATGATATTTGGTACACAGGTTGGTCTTGGCTAGTACATGTCAGTCTTGCATATGACTTTTGTCCTTGACCTCAATTTCACGGTCTAGTGGCCACATTAAGTTTTTCTGCTTAAGTCCATTTCTCAATAACTAGAAGTGAAAGGCTGATAATATTTGGTATGTTGGTTGGTCTTGGGTAGTACATGTCAGTCTGGCAGGTGACTTTTGTCCTTGACCTCACTTTCACGGTCTAGTGGCCACGTTAAGTTTCTCTGCTTAAGTCCATTTCTCAATAACTAGAAGTGGTAGGTTGATAATATTTGGTGTGTAGGTTGGTCTTGGGTAGTACATGTCAGTCTGGCAGGTGACTTTTGTCC